>PVIJ01009657.1:0-65440 GCA_004024925.1 Scalopus aquaticus
CAGCTCAGCGGCGGGGGGGGGTGGGTGGAGGGGAGGATACGGGCACAAAATGGAATAGAAAAGAATACAAGGGACCATGGAGATGGATCACGGGGAATTGGTGGTGGGCTACCCAAGGGGAATACAAAATGTAAAAGACATAAATAACAACAAAAATTTAAAAAAAATTAAAAAAAATAAACACTTAAAAAAAGAAATATTTGTCAAAGAAAAATAACAAAATAGCAACATTCACTTATATCACAATAATCACCTTCAATACAACTACCCTGAACTCACCAGCCAAAGAATGTAGAATAGCTGAATGGCTTTCAAAGCAAAGCACAAATCTTGTACTGATTAAAATAAACATACTTTAACAACAAAGACAAACATAAAATTAGAGTTAAATGTTGACAGACAGTTATACAAGCAAATAGTAACCCCCTAAAAGTCAGAAACAGCTATACTTATAAGGGATAAAATAGACTTTCAACTAAGAAAAGTAATAAAAGATAAAAAGGGCACTATATTGTAATTAAGAGCCTAGTATGCAAAGAAGAAAGAGCACTCATAATTATATATGTACTGAATGATCAAGTACTGATATACACAGGACAATAGCAGAACTAAAGTGATATATTGATAACAAACTAATAATAGTAGGGAACATTAATACCCTACTTACAACAATGGACAAACAACAACACAAAGCATAAATAAGGAAACAACAGTATTAAATGAGGAAATAGATCAAATAGGTCTAAATAACAGACATCTATACAACACTTTAATCAGAAATTGCTAAATACACATTTTAAAGTGAACTTGGATTGTTTTGAGACGAGACCATATCGTGGATCATGAGTCAATTGTCAATAGAATCACTAAGATAAAATTTATACCTTCCTCCTTCTCTGAAAACAATACCATTTAACTAGAAATCAAGTATAGGGGAAAAATAAAGAAAAAATCTATAAATGCATAGAGATTAAACAACAAACTGCTTAATGACAACTGGATAAAAAAAGAAATCAAAATAGAAGTCAAAACATACCTTTGTGCAAAAGAAAATTGTGATGCAAGTTACCATAATACATGGGATGCAAAAGAAGTGGTATTAAGGGAGAAAATAATTGCAATACAGGTACATATTAAAAAGCAATAACCCACCCCCCCTGGGAGGAAAAATCTAATTTCACATATGAAGTAACCTGAAAAGAAAATAAGACCAAAGTTTAACAGAAGGAATAAAATAATAAAATAAGAGTGGAAATAAACAGCAATCTAAAAGACTTACAAAAATATCAAGGATTCTAAAATCATTATTATCATTCTTGAGATAACAAACAAAATGATAAATCCATAACTAGGCTAACAAAAAAATAAAAAGGAGAAAATATTAATAAACAGAAAGACAAATGAAAGATGAGATAGACAGCAAATAGCATAGATGTACATGCTTATAAAATTTTACCAATAAATTTTATAACCTTGAAGAAATGGATACATCTCTGGATCAACATAATCTTTGAAGCCTAATCCAGGAAGAAACAGATGAACTGATAAAAAACAATCACTGACATAGAAGTTGAAACAGTAATAAAAAATGTTCCTAAAAATAAAAGTACAGGACCAGATAGCTCGACATGTGAATTTTATCAAATTTAATGAAGAACTAGTGAAAAACTAATGCCCATCTTGTTCAAATTATTTTATAAAATACAGGAAGTTATTCCCACAATATATTTTATGATGTCAACATTAATACTGAAACCAGATAAAAACTTCATAAGAAAAATATATTATAGACCAATATCCCCAACGAACATCAATGCAAAAATTTTCAACAAAATACTAAAAAATTAGGACACGCCCCCAAAACATGGTGGCAAACAAACGCTAGGATACACATTTTTCTCAAGTGCGCATGGAACATACTCCAGGATCGTTCACATATTAGGCCATAAAACAAACCTCAACAGATACACTAAGATCAAAATCATACCAGCCTTCTTCTCCAATCACAAAAAGTCAATCTGGAAATAAAAAATAAAAAGGTAAGAAGAAACCTCCTACCGCATGGAGACTGAAACCCACATTACTGGAAAACCAATGGATCAACGAAGATCAAAGAAGAAATTAAAAAATATCTAGAACTAAATGACAACAAGGACACAACTTTCTAGAACGTCTGGGACACAGCAGAAGCAGTAATAAGAGGAAAATATATAGCATTACAAGCTCACATCAAGAAACAAGAAACAAGAAACCACCCAAAGACACAATTTAATCTCACATCTCAAAGAACTAGAAAATGAACAACAAAAAACCCCAAAAGACAGTTTAAGAAAGGAAATAATAAAAATCAAAGCAGAAATAAATGAAATGGAAATTAAAAAAAAAAACAACAATCCAGAAGATTAACGAAACCAAAAGCTGGTTCTTTGAAAAAATAAATAAAATAGACAAACCACTAGACAGGCTTACAAAGAAAAAACAAGAGAAAACACAAACAAATAGGATCATAAATGAAAAAGGAAAAATCACAATGGACACAGCAAAAATAAAAGAATAATCAAGATTACTATATACAGCTATACGATAACAAATATAACAACCTAGAGGATATGGACAAATTCCTAAAACTATACAATCACCCAAAACTAGACAAAGAAGATATAGAACACTTAAACAGACCAATCACAAGCAGTGATTTTGAAACAGTAATTAAAAACATCCCCCAAAACAAAATCCCAGGACCAGATGGTTTCAGAAATGAATTCGACCAAACATTCAAAAACGAAATAGTCCCTATATTACACAAACTCTTTCAAAAAATCGGGGAGGAAGGAGTACTACCAAATACATTCTATGAAGCAAATATTACTCTAATACCAAAACCAGACAAAGACAATACAAAAAAAGAAAACTACAGACCAATCTCCCTAATGAATACTGATGCAAAAATATTTAACAAAATATTGGCCAATAGAATCCAACAATGCATCCAAAAGATAATACACCACGACCAAGTGGGATTTATTCCAGGGACACAAGGATGGTTCAACATCCGAAAAAATCAATCAATGTAATCCAACACATCAACAAAAAGAAAAATAAAGACCATATGATCATATCAATAGACACCAAGAAATCATTTGACAAAGTACAATGCCCATTTATGATAAAAGCCCTTGAAATCCTTGGGATAGAAGGAAAATACCTCAAAATAATAAAAACCATATACAACACACCCATGGCCAATATTATCCTCAACGGTGAGAAGCTGAAGGCCTTTCCCCTAAGATCAGGAACAAGGCAAGGATGTCCGCTCTCACCATGACTTTTCAATATAATACTGGATGTCCTAGCCAGAACAATTAGACAAGAGAAAGACATTCAAGGGATCCAAATAGGAAAAGAAGAAATTAAACTGCCTCTATTTGCAGACAATATAATATATATACAAAACCCTAAAAATCAGTAGCCTTTCTATATGCAAACACCCAATCTGAAGAAGAAGAAATTAAGAAACCCATCCCCTTCAAAATAGAAACCAAAAAAATCAAATATCTGGGAATAAATCTAACAAAAGACATAAAAGACTCGTACAAAGAAAACTACAAAACTCTGTTGAAAGAAATAGAAGAAGACACAAGAAGATGGAAAGGCATCTCTTGCTCATGGATTGAAAGGATTAACATCAAAATGGCAATCCTACCAAAAGCAATTTACAGATTCAAGGCTATTCCAATAAAAATCTCAATGACATTCTTCAAAGAAATAGATCGACTACTGATGAAATTCATATGCAACCACAAAAAACCTCGCATAGCTAAAGCCCTCCTAACTAAAAAGAAAGAAAATGGAGAAATTTCACTCCCTGATTTTAAACTATATACAAAGCCATAATAATTAAAACAGTATGGTACTGGAACAAAAACAGACAGAAATACCAAAGGAACTGAATAGAATACCCAGAATTAAAGCCACATATCTATGAACAACTAATCTTTGACAAAGGAGCAAAGAAATTGCAGTGGAACAAGGACCGTCTATTCAATAAATGGTGCTGGGAAAACTGGACAGCCACATGCAAAAAAATGAAGCTAGACTACTACCTCACACCCTGCACAAAAGTCAACTCAAAATGGATAAAAGACCTGGATGTCAGACCTGAAACCATAAAATGTATAGAAGAAAATATAGGCAAAACTCTACAAGACATACATCTCAGCAAAATCTTGAAAGACACATCCCTCAAAGCGAAGGAAGTGAAAGACAAGATAAACAGATGGGATTACATCAAAATAAAAAGCTTCTGTACAGCAAAAGAGACATTAACCAAAACTAACAGACACTCTACCAACTGGGAAAAGATTTTTGCACACAATACATCTGATAAAGGACTGATAACAAAAATTTATAAGGAACTCACACAACTCAACAAAAACAAAGCCAATAACCCAGTCAAAAAATGGGCCGAAGAGCTCAAAAGGCACTTCTCCAAAGAAGAAAAGCAAATGGCCAACAGATACATGAAAAAATGCTCAACATCACTTATAATCAAGGAAATGCAAATCAAAACCACTATGAGATACCACCTCACACCTGTGAGGATGGCACACATTAAAAATACAGGTAACAACAAATGCTGGAAAGGATGAGGAGAAAAAGGAACTCTTCTACACTGCTGGTGGAAATGTGAACTGGTCCAACCACTATGGAAAGCTATACGGCGATTCCTCAAACTGCTAAACATGGAGCTTCCATACGACCCAGCAATACCACTTTAGGGAATTTACCCAAAGGACACAAAAACACTAATCCGAAAGGATACATGCACCCGTATGTTCATTGCAGCACTGTTCACAATAGCAAAGGTATGGAAGCAACCCAGATATCCAAAAATAGATGACTGGATCAAGAAGATGTGGTACATATACACAATGGAATACTATTCAACATTCAAAGAAGATAAACACATGCAATTTGGAGCGACATTGATAGAATTAGAGGGGATCATATTCAGTGAAATAAGCCAGAAAGAAAAAGAAAAATATTGAATGGTTTCACTTATAACAGGACTATAAGGAAACCAAATAGGAGAGAGACTCTCAGGAGATAGGGGGTGGGCTGGAGGAGGGGAGTATAATGGCACAAAATGGAATAGAAAAGAACAACAGGGACCATGGAGATGGATCACGGTTGAATTGGTGCAGGGCTACCCAAGGGGAATACAAAATGTAAAAGACATAAATAACAATAAAAATATATATTAAAAAAATAATAAAATAAAACATGATCCTCAAGATTGCTGGATCAAAATTTCTCCTTGTAGCGCTAACCACAATGTGGAGTAACTATGAAAACAAACACTAACTCAGAAAATTCAATTTTGGGTGAAAAGTTTATTTATATGTGATTTTACACCAAAAACTAAGTAACATATACAGTTATCTCACTTCTGGGATTTAGCATTCAATTCCATTGAGAAAAATCTCTAGTGTCAAAATGCCTACAGAACAGTGATTTTGGGTGAAAATTATGAATCACTGTGAAATAACGCAGTAACTCTAAAAGTCCAATGTTTAGATGAAAGAGTTACTTACATGTGATTTTTCCTCCAAATACTAATAACATATACAAATTCTTTTAACATTCTATTCCTGTGAGAAAAACCTATTGTGCTCAAAATGCCTCCCAACAAAGCTTGCTTGCAATGTGGAATGAGTATGACAACCAGCAATGAATCGAAATTCAATTTTAGATGAAAAGGTTATTTACATGTGATTTTATTTCAAAAACTAAGTAACATATACAGTTATCTCTTGTCTGGACTTTAATATTCTATTGCTGTGAGAAAAACATATAGTGCTCAATATGGCTCCCAGAAATGCTTACTTCAACGCAAAATGACTATGAAAACAAGCACTAACTCTGAAAATTCAATTTTAGGTGAAAAGGTTATTTTTATGTGATTTTACTCCAAAAACTAAGTTACATATACAGTTATCTCACTGATGGGCTTTAACATTCTATTCCTGTGAGATAAACTTTTGTGCTCAAATTGCCAAAGAACAGTGCCTTTGGGCAAAAATGCTGAATCAATATAAAATAATGCACTAACTATGAAAGTCCAAAGTTTAGATAAGACAGTTACTAATATGTAAATTTCCTCCAAAAACGAAGTAACATATCACTTCTGAGTTTTACCATTCCTTTTCTGTGAGAACAGTCTCTATTGCTCAAAATGCCATCAGGCAATACTTGCCGCAAAGCAGAATGAGTGTGAAAAAAACCAATAACTATGAAAATGCAAATTTAAGTGAAAATGTTATTTATATGTGATTATAATCCAAAAACTAAGTAACAATATAGAGTTATTTCAGTTCTGGGCTTTAACATTTCTATTCCTGTGAGAAAAACCTCTAGTGCCCAAAAGACCTAAGAATAGTGCTTTTGGGCGAAAATGCTAATCACTATGAAATAAGGCACTAACTCTGAAAGTCCAGTGTTTAGATGAAACAAACACTTATATATGATTTTCCTGCAAAGATTAAGTACAATATACAGATATCTCACTCTGGGCTTTAACATTCTATTCCTGTGAGAAAAACCTCTAGTGCTCAAAATGACTACCAGCAATGTTTGCTGCAATGTGGAATGACTGTGAAAACAAGCACTGTATCAAAAATAATTCAATTTTACGTGAAAAAGTTATTTATATGAGATTTTACTTCAAAAACTAGGTAACATATAGAGATATCTCATTTCTGGGCTTTGACATTCTATTCCTGTGAGAAATACCTCTAGTGCCCAAAAGGCCTAAGAACAGTGCTTTTGGGAGAAAATGCTAATTACTATGAAGTAAGGAAAGAACTCTGATGTCCCATGTTTAGATGAAACAGTTCCTGATATGTGATTCCCCCTCTCCCCACCCAAAGTAAGTAACATATACAAATACCTCACTTCTGGGTTTTAACATTCTTCCTGAGAAAGAAACCTCTAGTGCTAAAAATGCCTCACAGCAATGCTTGCCACTATGCAGAAAGACACTGAAAACAAGCCTAACTCTAAAAATTCAGTTTTAGGTGAAAAGGTTACTCATATGTGAACAATTGGAGATTTGGAGATCTTTAATGACCTCCACAGCAGTATTTCCTTATTTTTGGAAACCATTAAATGATGACCGGGTAACCTACCTCTCCATAAATGAAACCTCCAGAAGTGCTGCTGATATCTCTAATGCCCTTATCTAGTGATGTTAAATTCACAGGCAATTTACTGTGAAAATGCTTTAAACTTTTTCTCTGCATGCAAACAATTTTGGTATCAACTAGACATAAAAAATGAAGGAAAAGAAGATTATTGTAACAGAGTGGTCCCCAGGAGAGGGTGTGTTCCAGTTTCCCTGCCCCACCCAAGGGAGGGTGGAGCTGAGCAGGAGATAAAAAGCTGGAGAAGAGAGAAGAAGGGACAACACACAGAAGACACACAGAAGACAGGAGGAGAAGGAAGAAGGATGGAAAGCCAGAAGAGGCACATGGAGCAGAGAGACATGTAAAGAAGCTGCACTGGCATGGACTGATTGAAATAGATGTCGGTGAGAGACCTGTGGGGAGAGACCTATGGCACTGTTGATTTTGGTTTTGATTTTGCTCTGTTCCTCTCAGAATTGTCTGACTGTTTCTGACCCTTTTGTATGGGGTGTTTTGGTTCCTCCCAGAATTGTCTGGCTGTTTCTGACCCTTTTCCAAGGGTTCCTGCCAAAAGGTGTTTTATACTTGTGGCAGGCTTTTGGGCCTTGTTTGGACCAATCCTATATGGGTGGACTTTTACCCATGAGGGGTTGGATAACTTTGGGTGCTTGACTTAGAAACTATATTCTTTGTCTTATCTAGTTCTATTAAAGTTGTTTCCACAAAAGGTCCTATATGTTTTGTGTTGATGCGGAGGATGGAACAACCTATTTAGAATGGGCAGGTTTAGGACCTCCCTGGTGGCACAGCAGTTAAGCACTGTGGAGCTGTTGTCAGCAGCGACGCGAGTTCAATGCGGGCCTGGAGATATCCACATGGCACAGCAAACCTCTCCTGCCTCACCCCACTGCTCCCCTCAGCAGTGTACTTCCGTAGATCTGCCTGTGCTGCTCTCTGTCTCTGGTGAACCCTCTCGCCGCCCCACGCCTCTGGCCTATACCCCAGCTTGTATGCATAAATAAATAAATCTTAAAAAAAAAAAGAACGGGCGGGTTTGGGGGATCTGGGGTGTCCTTCTCTCTGCCCTATAACATTATGAATATGAAGAAGAATCTGAAAGTGATGAAGAAAATGAGGAAACTGCTGCAGCCTCAAGTCTACCAAAAATACATCCAACGTTTGCACCAGCTACAGAACAAATACTTGCATTATATGGCTTACCCTGTCCAGAAAACATCATCAAGGAATATAATAATACAAATACCACCGTAATTTGTCTTGTTAACTTTCCAAATTTCCCAAACTTTGGACAACTTAATATAAGAAATCACAAAGGCTTATGGGACCCTCATGCTAGGAATAGGTCACAACCTTCAGTGGAAAAGTCACAGAATATCATGACACTTGGAACTCAGTATTGGACATACCCCTTGGTTTTGACTGATTTGAAACCACAGCCCTTTAAACAATTCACATTGGGATACACACCCACTGAACATGCTAAAACTTCCACTGTATATCAACAAGAGGTACTGCAACATATAATCCTGCCTCACAGGTATGCCAACCTGGATTATGTATTCCAGGAATTCTTAGTGCTAATCATAATTCATACTATAAAGAAGACAGTGTATTAATTAATCTGTTTTCCTAATCCACCTATCATAACATCCACAAGCCCTTCTGCTCACAAAATAATTACCTAAAAAATCTCATAATTAGCTAAGGCAAAATTTATTGCCACAACCCTCAGTAGGGATACCGATACTGGCAAAACAACAATTAATATCATTGGAAAAACAATCCAGTATTACATTGACAATTCCAATCTTAACTTCACATTCCATAGTACATGACCATACAGAGAAAATTCTACTATTACTCTAACCTACAAACCCTCAACATTTAAAATGGCTTGGATATCCAATCAAAATACAGTAATTAATGCAATCAAACCTAAAGAAATCATGGATGGAATAAGAAGCAAAGAAGATACACTGGAAAGGACATTCTTCATAAATGACCCCTTTGCAAACCAGACAGACTTCTCTACTACTACCAACTATCCACCAGACGAAAAAAGACTGTATACAAAATGTAGAGCCCACAGTATTGCCCACATCACCATCAGATCCCTGTCATGGACATATCATTCAAAACTGTGGAATGGAACAAAACAGCTGGATGGAATGAAACAGTCGTAGACTATAAAATTCCAAAAATAGACAGCTATAGGTCTTATATATATGGATGTAGAAAAGTATCAATAACTAATTACATTAATGACTTACAGTATACAAAATTAAGATACCATATCAAAGAAGTTGACAACAAATCATCATCCTGGGGGCAAAACTATGGACAAGAATTCCTCAGTCTGGAAGAAATGGAATTAGAAACTTTACCATATAATTTTCAAATAAATATGCCACATATGGGAAAATGAGCTCTGCTTCATATGACTATAAAGTACTCATACTGAGCTACACCTTTGATGTTGGACCTTGGCAAACAATTACAAGACAGATGATTAGACAGAGCCCAATTTAATTTTTGGGTGTTTTTTTTTCGTTTTTTTTTTAAGATTTATTTATTTATGCATACAAGCTGGGGTACAGGCCAGAGGCTTGGGGCGGTGAGAGGGTTCACCAGAGACAGAGTAGGGAGCAGAACAGGCAGATCGACGGAAATACACTGCTGAGGGGAGCAGCGGGCGAGGCAGGAGAGGTCTGCCGCGCCATGTGGGAATCTCCCCAGCCGGGCGTCGAACTCGCGTCTCCGCTGCTGACAGCTCCACAGAGCAGCACTTAACCTCTACGCCACCAGGGAGGCCCCCCAATTTCATTTTTGAAATGCTTCATTAAGGAGGGATCCAAAGCACCATGCATCATGGAAAGAGGTAAATACAATGAAACTCACAAACTTTTAACAGCGTATTACAAACCAAGATATGCATACAGAAACTTTGCAAGCAAATACCAAAAGAGCAGAGCTCCTCTATTTGCCCCAAACCTTAACTTACCAATTTCAATTTTTAGTTAATCCCCAAATTACTAAATACAGAATAACATTCTCTACCATGTTATTCTCACTTCCAGCACAGTTTAAATACTGTGAACACAGTTCGTTCAATCATATTCCTTCATTTCCTCAGAAATTCAGACCACCACAGCATAAAACATACAAAAGACCTAACACACAATTTTTTGAGTGGATTGTAATTGGTGCACTTGCTGCAGGAGAAATTGCACAGGCTGCGCAGATAAAGAAAATTGAATTTGAATTAACAAAACTGAGAGAAGTAAGGAATGATAAGATATCAGCCATAAATTCCTTATCAGCCTCACTTGCCGCAGCTTCCACTGTTATTACTAATCTTTAAATACAACATAATATCTTAAAGAACACTTTTTATGAGGCTTATAAAGACCAGACTGTTGTCAATAATAGATTTGGCGAGCTTCTCAAGAACATGCCCTAAAGTGTAGAGTACATGCAAATTGAGCATTTAATTGAAAAAGGTGCTGAAGAAGGAATGCAAATTTTAAAAGCAGGAATTGTGTCTAGGACCCCGTATCACAATCTTGACCATACAGAAATATCAGGATGTGAGCAAAATAATTGTGAAATACATCTCATTGAAATTAGTACTGAGGACAAACTTATTGGATATAAGACCATCCCAACCCCTAGGAAAATCTCTGACAACTGTGCTGTCATCACCATTGATAAAGCATTATGGATTGAAGGACCACTATATAAGCAGGATTCACTTACACAAATCTCACCATTCCTTTACATTACTCAAGCACAACCAGTTGCTGAAACTGCATTGCTTCAGACTTCTGTGACAAAAGTTACAAACTTTGTACACAACTTAGGTAACTTTAGATTCATAATCTTCAGTGAACACAAACAGCCTATAACTTTATATTACAAAGACACAATTTTTAATGATACAACAGATGCTAACACATGCAGACAGTATCATAATGTTTGGAAACTCTCTTTTGATAACATTGATTACATTACCAACACTGTTACTAGCAGGAGTATTATTGTCACAGGAGAACAAAATGTAATCAATAACTTGAAAGTTATGTATGAATCAATCATATATGACCGAGAAACAATTAATGCCCATATTGAAAAAAACATGAAGACATTGCAAAAATTAGAACTGTACAAAATGCAAAAAAATCGAGAGACAGACTGCTGACATTACTAAGTGTTCTTCTATAGCACTTGTTATGAATACAGACAAAATTGCTTTTGAAAACTATGTTAAGGATATTAATAGAGTGTGGATTTTTAATGCTTGTGTGGAGAACAATCTCCAGCCAAACACCTTGTTTGGGGGTATGGGACATTAATAATATTTTACATAGTGTGTTATATGGAACTACTGCAATTCTTGGAACTATGTTTGACCTTTATGCTATCTTTCAGATATGTAACACCATATCTTTCAGATATGAACACCTGTATGTATTCACCTATATGAATTGTAGTACACAAAATACTGCTAAGAAAATGACTTATGGAAATGTATAAGCTGTGTTATTATCATTATTATTATTTTGCTTTGTAATCACTGCCTGTAAGATTAGTGTGTGATAATCCCATTAAGTTGTTATGATTAAGTTATAATTGTGAAACTTGTGCTCTTTTATTAAGTTGTAAGTGCCCTAGCTTCAGGGGATGGAATGTAGCCAACATAATAAATTTCTAAGGTACTTTGTAAACAACTTGTAAGCATATGCTTTGTAAACAATTTGTAAGCATGTACTTTGCGAACAACTTGAGAGTATGTGGATGGCTTCCATTGGAGCAAGTAGCCCAAACCAGAGCAACAGCTGTTACTAATTAGCTGGCGGCTGCACTTAACCCACATGCAGAAATTACTGCATAAAAGGACTGAAATGACTGCTGATTAGCACAGTTCCGAGACCGGCTGGAGCACAGACCTGGATAAGGTTTAGCTCACTGCTCCCTTTAGACTTCTGCTCTCCAACCACTGACCTCTCCGAGGCCACCATCATCCTATGTGACCATTGCACCATGAGCCCTCGTCACCAGGGCTCCATGGCCCTGGAGCCCTACATCAGACTTCCAAACTGAGACACATGGTGTGGCAGACTTTAGTCAAGGTACTTTGGGTGTATTTTGGGTTTGGCCACTCGACTGAAGCTTGCTATTTGCTCAAGGCAGTCGCTTTCCTGATGTGCTTCAAGTGGTGTTGTTTCTAACCTCTCTAGATATAGTGGTAACTTTCCTGGCCTGATACCACCTCCTGGCTGATACCACTGATGTAGTTAACAATTTTGTCTTCCCCCTATCTTTTGCAATCCCCCCCCATTTGTTTGACAGGTTTATGACTGGTTTCTCAGATAAACATTAACAAGTTTGGTTTCCCCCTGTCTTAATCCTGCCCTCCTCTTGTTTGACAGGCTTGTCTTCTTGCATTTCAAGGAAAAGGGTAAACAGCAGTTGCTGAAAAAAAGCAAGGTGGTGCCCACCAGTCTCTGTGCTGACCACTTCCCCCTCTCCTGTGCAGACCCTTGCCTAGCTCCCCTTTTTTTTCCTTTTTATAAATAACCCTGCACCTGCCAGAGAGCAGGACGGCGGGCTTTCAGACATGAGCCTGCTGCCCTCCTCATTTGTCAACAAATTAAACCACTTTCCTTTTCCTCAAACTCTTTCCTTTTACTGGCTGAGGGAAATGGAGGCCCGGTTTGGTATCACCACAGGTCCTCACCACGGGGGGATGCTCGTGTTCAGTGCAGGTGAGTCATGAGGACACTGAGGGGGAGCCTTTGTGAAGAGCTAAGTCTCCATCTACCCTTCTCTTTAATAAGTCTCTTAGCCCATCTGCACCATGGTAAAGTTCACCCCATTTTCTCCGTGAATTACCAAACACTGCACAAGATAATGAAATCTGGGTGACCTTCACGATGTGCTCACTGTATCACTTCCTAGTAGAAAAAAAAAAATGCTTCTTGGGCTGCAGCAGTTTATCTGTGGCAGGATGTGCTGCACTTTTGCTTATTGGGAAGCCCAGGACAGGAGACAACTTTCATTTTCCTCTATTCCCAGCCCCTGCCTACAGTGCCTCAGGCCATCCCTGCTCTCCATCCTTTCCCTCCACAGTCTGTTTGGGGTCTGATAGCCCTAAGTGACCTGTCTGGCTGCCATTCTGTTGCCTGAGGCTCTGCATTCCTG
Source organism: Scalopus aquaticus (assembly GCA_004024925.1). Classification (NCBI taxonomy): domain Eukaryota; kingdom Metazoa; phylum Chordata; class Mammalia; order Eulipotyphla; family Talpidae; genus Scalopus; species Scalopus aquaticus. The sequence goes on from PVIJ01009657.1 coordinate 13,407, forward strand.
CCCAACATCAGAACCACCTGCGCCCAACCCTGTTCGAGGAGCCCAACCCTGCATGGTGCCTTTCACATCCACTGAGATCAAGAAAGCCAGGTCACCCTGAGAGGGTGCCCAGGGGGCTGTGGACAGATGGATGACAAGGGACCCCAAAAGCTGATTGGTGGGACACCTTGTTGAGAAGATGGAATCAACACCTGGGGCCTGAGAGCTCCATCTCAATCACAATGCTGAGTCATCCAGCCCTGGAGAAGTGCCTGGAGTGGGTGGGCAGACCCACCACCCCTGATGCTCCAGAGGGCGAGCACATTTTCTAGTTTTCCCCTCCCTTTTCTTTTTGTCCTCCTCCACTTTAGGATGGGGGCTGCGTGGTGATGGTTCTATTTGTGAAAGCACCTGAATCCTGCTTTCAGCAGCAGCCTGCATTTCATAGCCTTCTCCATGACTCCCGCCTATTGGTGGATGCAGTGTTGGCAATGCAGTATCAACCATCACCTATGCCTTTTTGTGTGTGTATAATTTATTACTAGTTCCCATAATAATTCCCATTGAAAAGAAACTGTGTAGCTGAGAAAACAGTCAGTGTCCTTTGGTCATAAGGCTGCTCCCCCTTCCTCCTCAGGGCCACTTCCTGTCTCTGCTTCAGAAAATTGCTCTGGGGGCTTCTGCTCTTGCGCCCCTCATTTCAGTTGTGTCAACTGCTTTGTTCCTGCTTTCCCCTTGTTTTCTTGTGTAAAGCAAAGGAGCTCTTCAGAATACTTTTTCCTTGTGTCCCAGAGCGGTCACTCCATTCTCTGATTTCAGAATTTCTACATGGTGTGAACAATTCTCAGCATGAATCAATGATCTTTACTTATAGAAAATTTTCCCTTTGGGGGCCTCCCTGGTGGTTCAGAGGTCAGAGTCTCAGCACTATCAAGCTATCGCCAGCCACTGCAGCCTAAGTTCTATCCCCAGCTAGGGAGCTGCACCACAGGGCACAGCAGGCCTCTCCTGTCTCCCTGCTGCTCCCCTCAGAAGTGAATTTCAGTTAATCTGCCTGTTCTGCTCCCCACTCTCTCTGGTGAATACTCTCACCCACCCCTACACCCTAGCTCTTGTATGCATAAATAAATAAATAAATACATAAATCTTTTTTAAAAAAGTTACTGAGACATAATTCTTTTGAGGGGAGCAGTGAATGAAATCCAGTGCTGAGGTATGGCCCAGTAGGACAGAGTGGGGTCCAGAAGCCCCGAAGCACATCCGTGGCCACCCAGGAGGGCAGAGGGTTGGGGGGAGGGGGACACACCTCCCGTCCGAGGAGCCTGGAAGCAGGGGCTCTGGCTTGGGTTTGGTGTGGGCTCCCGGGGCACTCCAGGCCCTGACAGGAGCCTAGAGGAGCAACCTATTTGCCCGCCCTGAGGCCGACAGGAACCCTGTGGCTGCCCCCTACAGGCAGAGGACCCTGCCCAGCCCCAGGCTCACCTGTCTGCTTCTGTGGCAGGAGTGCTTGGGGCCTGAGCATGGTCAGCACCTCCAGGGCAGTTTTGGAGGGACCTGGTGGGTGGGAGCAGCCCCGCAGCCGCAGGTGAGGCCAGTGAGTGGGGTGGGGTGGGGGGATTGGGTTGGGGGGTGGAACAGGTGAACGTGAAGGTGCAGCAGAAGCAGGGCTGTGGCATGGCCTCCCTGCATGGGCTTTTGGTGTGGCCACACCCAGGCCTGCAACACCCCCACACACACCCACCCGGCCTCCAAGGCTCTGACCCTGGCCCCCACACACTCACGTGGCTCCCAGAGCCCATGTCTTCTCTCAAAAGCGTCCACGGAGAGTTAGGAAGCTGCGGGACACTTTTTCCCAAAGGTCTCTGGGGCAATCTTGTGCTCGTGGACATGGCCTGTCTCTAGCTGTCCAGCAGACCTCTTTGTAGGGGCCAAGACTGTCCCCGTCCTGCCTGGGGGAAGCTGCTGTCCATGCTCTGTGAATAGACGTTGCCATGGGGGCTAACAGCCCCAAGCCCCACGTGGCTGTCTCAGGTCTCTTTCCGTCATCGTTCTGCCCAAAACCCCTATCCACCACAAGACAAGGCAGGCACCCTCACCTCTGGCCTCCTCCCTGTTTCAGGAGTCCCCCTGCAAGAGCAACCCCACCCCCACCCCAGTCCACAGAGGTTTGCTGTAGCTTTGGTAGGATGCCCCGGATACTGCAGAGGAACCTTTTTCTTCATAACTACATGAGAGAGAGACAGACAGACAGCTATGTCACCTCGATCTCTCAATCTAGCTCTATCCAGCAAACAGGCAGGTTTACTCTCAAAAGGGAGAGGAGAGCACAGGATGCGGTCCCTGTACCAGATGCTGAGAGAGCCTCCCTGGAAAGTGGCAGGTGTCTGAAGAAAGAAGCCGCCTAGTCGCAGGAGCGCTGGCCTGAGAGGCTCACACAGACACAGGCGGACAGGAGGGCTGCTCGGAAGAAACTCATTTCCTTTCCTGGGGACTCTAACACTGTGCTCAGCTTTGGGGGTCACACCAGCAACCCAGGAACAAGGAAAGGGTAATGCCCTGGCACCAGGGCAGTAAGACCTGGTGAGACCTCAGCCACTGGGTTGCCGAGATTTGCAGTCTGGACGCGGGTGCCTGTATGGGAGTTGACGCGAGACTTCCCACCTGAGTTTTCGGGAGTGGGCATCTGCCATCTTGGCGAGCTCCGTGTGCCCTGGGGGGAGAGATGGCGTGAGATTTCTGCCGCCTGCCTGCTCAGAGCAGTCTGTATTGGGGTCTAGGCGGCCCTTGACCCTTGGGAGGCTCTTCCCGTGAGATGTCGGTGGATGGCTTGCCAGACTCGGGGCCCACTGGCCATGATTACCTGATATTCCCCTCCAGAGACCTGCAGGCCACTGGCCTCATGGGACCTGTCAATCTGTGTCAGACCAGATGCTGCCCCGAGTGCCCTCCTGGGGGTCACCAGGGGTTTGAACATGTAGCAGCTGCTAGCTCACAGTTGGAGCCCATGGCTGCTAGGCACCGCTGGGCAGGGCCCATTTGAATCCGGCTGCATGGGCTGTCTTGTGCCTGTGTCTCGTCCACGCCCGGCATCTGTGACGTCCCAGGGCACCCACTGGGGAATTCCAGGGCTGTCAACTCCGTCTATGGCAGGGTCTCAGAGCTGCCACCATAGCGGGCTGCAAGCACCTGCCCCGCACTTCGACCATGTGGGCAGCGGAGTTGGGCCTCACTCCTCACCTGGTTCTCCCCAACTTCCCCTTCCGCCCCTTCCACCTGCCCCCAACCCTTTTCTCCCCAGGCCTCTGCCCTGAGGGTCCTCTCGGGTTGCACCACGCCACTGTGGCCACTAGGTGGTGCTGCGCCCCTGCCCCTGCCGGCTGCTTCTCCTGCCCGTGCCCTTCCCTTTCCTTTGCCCCCAGACATTTCTACCAGACTGCACCCTTGGTCTTGCATGGCGATTAGAAAATGCCTGGACTGGGTCGTCAGGGACTGGGAGGTGTGGGGACCGACAGGGCCGAGGACAGCAAGAAGCTGCAGGGAGAAAGCAGGTGCAGGAAGAGCACTTGCTGAGGGTGGGCACGGGACCTCCGTCCTCGACTCCCCCCACCCCCACCCCCAGGAAGCTGTCACAGAAATAAGGGAACTGGAACCTGAGCCAAGGGGCAGCCAAGCTGAGAAGGCGGGGAACACAGCAGTGGCCAATGGCCATGAGCAATGGAGTGTTCCTGGGAAGGCCCACAGGGAGGCAGGAGAGAGCAGGGAGAGGGGAGCGAGGATGGGAACTGGGGTGGTGGGGATATACACGTGTGTCAAAACCTTGAAAGACACAGCTGGAGGGAGTGAAATGGCACAGCGAAGAGCTGAACCGCAGACTCTCGCTCATTCCTGAAGGCACCCATTTCCCCCACCCCGCTGCAGGGGGCTGTGAATTGAGAAGATCTGGAATCATAGAAATAGTCATGCTCTTGGGAGAAATGACTTTGAAAACAAATAATTATCTTTATTTGTGAAAGTGTTCTCCAGCACTTTCTTTTAGTTTTTAAAGATTTATTTATTTATGGGCTTCCCTGTCGGTGCAGCGGTTTAAGTCTCAGCGCTATGAAGCTCTCAGAAGCCACTGCAGTAGGAGTTCGAACCCAGGACAGGGAGATTCCTACACGGTGTAGCAGACCTCTCCTGCCTGGTGCACTGCTCTCCTCAGCAGTGTAGTTGATCCGCCTGTTCTGCCCCCCACTCTGTCTCTGGTGTATCCTCTCACCACCACACAACTCTGGCCTACCCCCTGTTCTTGTATGCATGAATAAATGAATCTTAAAAAAATATTTATTTATGCTTACAAGAGCTGCAGTGTAGGCCAGATGTGTGTGTGTGGGTGGGGGCAGGATGGGTTGAAAGGATTCACCAGAGAGAGAGTGGGGAGCAGGACAGGAAGATTGAAATACAGAGCAGCAGTCCAGGCAGGAGAGGTCTTCCTAGCACTTTCTTTACAGAAATAAATGATTGGAAACAACTAAATGAAAACCCCGGGGAAACAGTCCAATCTGTATCTTACATATTTGTAAAACATTACAGTGTTCCGTGAAGAAAGTGAAATGTAAAATTCTTGAAATAGTCTCCTTCCAGCATGGATAGAAACATATTAATGAAAGAATGGCATGCACATGTAGAATACAATGGAAAGATTACTTGGCCTTGAGTGGGAGAATATACAGCAGTAAAAACTTTAGGCTCTAGCTACAGCCAATCTGGTGGATCTTGCTCATGGATTGTTGAGGGGAAGAGTATAGGTATAAAGTGAACATCATATGATTGATTTATATTTTAAATACCAGACACAATGCAAATCATATTTTCAAAATACATTTAATAATACATCATGCTGTGAGAACTTGTCCCAAAGAGCAAGGGAAACAGTAATTAGAAAGGCAACTATTGGGGCAAACTCAAGAGAAGAAGCTGATGCTATGTGATTTTGTGTTTCTTCACCCAATTCAAGGGTGTTCATTCAGTGATTATTTTTTTTTAAGATTTGTTTATTTTTTTGACACATACAAGAACTGGGTTGCAGGCCAGAGGTGCAGGAGGTGAGAGGATTCACCAGAGACAGAGTGGGGAGCAGAACAGGCAGATGGACTGAAATATACTGCTGAGCGAAGCAGTGGGCGAGGCATGAGAGGTCTACTGCGCCATGTGGGAAGCTCCCTGGCCAGGTATTGAACTCATGCTGCAAGTGGCTGCAGATAGCTTCATTGTGCTGAGACTTAACCTGTTGCACCACCAGGGAGGCCCCTTTAGATACTTCGTAAAGTTTCAAGTAAAAAATCAGTCTTTGGGGACAAATTAAATATTTTAGCACTAGTCTAGAGTCTTTACATGAATTGAGGTGTCTTCAGGGTTGTCAGTAAGCACTTAGGTTAGGATTGTTCATGCACAGAGGGTCAATTTTATCAACTGGTTTAGGTTCTGCCAGTTTTCTTTCATTAAAATATAATCTAAGAATCCTATCATTTGACAATAAGCTAATTAACAAGTAAAATATTTTTAAATAAAGATATAAAAATATTTTAGTAGTCTTAACATTTCCCCAATTGTCTCATCATATTTTCTAACAAAATTTATTGAGGATTTATGAAATATGAGTGTATTTGACATGAATCCTTTGTGTTGTAGATATAACATACATATGGTAAAATCCTTATCAGTACATTTACTAATATTATCTTTCAAAATATTCCAGTGAAATTTTGTGTGTTTGATATTTATGTGGTCATTTAAATCAGTTTGTCACATTAAAAAATAAAACCCCAAGTTAAATACCTTAATGTTAAGCAAAAGAAATAATCTTAATTACTTAGGTTCTTCTCCTAAGTAACAACAGAGTGCTGATATTTATGTAGATTAATGAAATTTCAACTCACTTAATGGATACCAACAAATATAAATTTTTAAAAACATTCAAAAATATAGAGATTAAGGGTGATTGATACGTATGAATGGCTATAGATGGCTTGGCATATTTCTATATTAAAAACATGATAGTTGAGTTAATTCAGTTCTCTAAAATATATCCTCTGAATGTCTTATCTTCATTTTTTCATGTGGTATGATAATCAAATTCCAGAAATAAATTACCTCTGTGTGCTGTGTATATATAAGCACACATACTTTTCCTTTACCCTTCATTACAATACTAAAATGGATAACAAAGGTCACACAACAAAAAGTTAACTAATCTTTACTTAAATTACAGAGAGTAATGGAAGTGTACTCTCCTATGGATTTTTCAAGTGTATATGAAATAAGCACATTAAAACACACAGGATGTGTGGGTTTTTACAGTGTAAGAACTTGTGTATGAAGTAGGTAATTTCTAATATATGATCTTTGACAATTTATTCAGATCAGAGAGGCTTTTAATTTCCTTATGTGACCCTTGTACAGTTCAGATTTAATCTTAATATGTTCTTGGTTATTTTTATTTCAGAGAAAAGTGTTCATAAAGAATATGTTTGTGCTTATTTTAAGCATAGAAATAGGTAGGCATATTAGTAATTCTGCTGAGCAAAAATATAATCTTCTAAATCATTGAAATGTCTTGCCACTCAATTGGCATTTTGAAATGAGTGAATACAACAGGCATAATAAATCTAAGGAAAGCAATATTTATCTATAGAAACTTACTAGGGACATAATATTAGCCTTTCAGCAATGAAGAGAATCTCAGTTTACCTCATGTTCAATTTAAGAGCAGATCATCATTTTCTTAGGTAATGTCTTCGCCTCAAAATGCATCCAATGTCTATGTGGACCCACTCAGGAGGGTGCTAACTACTTTAGAAGCCCCCACCCATTCATATGTTAAATAGCCTTAATAGTTTTGATCTCTTAAGGAAAAAAATACAAAGAGATGAATCTCTTTATTGATTATGTCCTTGAGTCATAGGGCAAGCAGGTAGAATAGAATAGGAAAAGCCTTGGAGGAATAAAGGAGAATCCAGAGATATGGGCAACAAATTCCAAAGGGGTTTAATCAAATGCCCCCAGACTAGGGGCAAAAGGACATTCCCAGACAAGGACCATAAAGAAAAAGAACTCTAAGCTAAGGGCTGAGGTGCAAGGTGTAATTCTGGGCCCACAGACATTAAATACAGAGTGAGTGAGACTACCTAGATCTAACCAATTACAAAGAGACTGATAGGGGTTTAGAATAATTGGGGAAAGAAGGTGTATATTTCCTGAGGCACGACTCTACTTTGGCTTTCTTGTACCTCCCTGTCCTGGGAGTACCACATTGTTTCTGTTCATTTTCTCCCTAGTAAACCTTCCCTTATATCTGCTTCTCTAACAAAAAATATTAAGATACAGTGCCAACAGGTAAATACTTATTGGTTCCTACTATATGCCAGGCAATTATCTGAGTACTAGATCTCTAACTGGATAATTAAGGCATTATCAAAAAAAATATGTATAAATGTATAGGTGCAAAAGTAAGGTGACAATTATAAAACAAGGGCAATAAGATAAATAGCTTAGTTAGTCATGTTGCAGGTATAAAATGAATTTGGAGAGAGGTGAAACAAAGTTATTCTCTTCCCTTTACTCACTTGTTTATATATTTTTCTTTTTCCTTTTTATTTTTGTGTAGAAGAATTGGGGCATAGGCCAGAAATGCAGGGGGTGAAAATCTTCACCAGAGACACCATGGGAAGCAGAACAGGTGGACTGACTTAAATACAATGATAAGGGGAGCAGCGAGTGAGACAGAGAGGTCTGCTGGGCCATATGTGTGTTAGCTCCCTGGCTGGGATAGTGCTGAGACATAATCCCTAGGCTACCAGGGAGGTCCTCTATATGTTTTTTTTCTTTTAATTACAAAGATTCTAGTTTTCTTAGTTAAAATAACTAAATAATTCTAGTAATAAAGTTAAACCATGGTAAATTATGTTTCTATTAATGGAGACCTATATGTTATATAATATTAGCCTTCACAGTAGTGATATAAATTGTATACCCTATAAACTATAAGTATAAACTATAAATTCTCAGATTATTATATTCCCAGCATGCATGAAATAGATATATGATGTATTTCAATAAAATATCTATGTTCCTCAACATATTTTTAAGGAAAATTTTTTTGTATTAAAAGATGAAATGTGGGGGGGAAGAAATAAATCAGTCACATCGTAAATATTATAAATAAGAACATTATACTTTCACTTGTTATAATTTTATTTAAAACTTTATTAAGATTCTTCAATTTTAATTCTCTAATTTTAATGCATAAGATAATACCTTAGCTTTTATTACTTTAATCATGCTTCAATCAATTTAATGTTACCAAAATTAACATTCAGTAAAGCTTAGTTTTCTAAAAGCATTCTTTTTGATGTGAGTAATTTACTGTGATTCACAATATTGTCTGTTATAAAAGTTCATAGGGCCTCCCTGGTGACGCAATGAGTTAAGCGCAACGCTGTGGAGACCTCTCCTACCTCTCCCGCTGCTCCCCTCAGCAGTGTATTTCAGTCAATCTGCCTGTTCTCCTCCCCACTCTGTCTCTGGTGAACCCTCTCAATGCCCCACAGCTCTGGCCTGCACCGCAGCTTATATGCAAAAATAAATAAATCTTTAAAAAATTAAAAGTTCATAATCTGATTTTCTATAATTATGTGATTAATATTTTCCTTTGGAATAAAATCATTGATTTCTATGTAAAAATTACTTTCACAGCTAGGTAGATTTTATCCAGCTGCATTATCATAACTTTGGGTTTATGCAATTAAAAAATCAAATTCACCTTTTATTGGTTTCAAATAGACAAAAGTATATTTTTTTTGTGGGGAGGATAATGCTCATTACAATTCCGTATCTAGGTATAAAATTACTTCTTTGTTCCTTGTTCTTAAAGTTATTCTAAATTAATCTCAATGCTTAAATGTTATTCCTCTGTGATGCTAACATTGAGCAATCATATTGTAAAGTGTACTTGTTCCCTTTCAGGGTTCTGACAGAAATAAATTATTTTCGAATCTGGGTAGAATATATAATGCATAATAAAAGAACTTTGAAAGGAGTCACTATTTGGCAAATTACATAGTAATAATTGTCACAAACAAGAATAATTGAGGGATGTAAAATTGGTTGGGTAAATGTAATGAGCAGAATATTTTCATAGTCTCAAAATATCTCCCCACCAAATAGTGACTAACTACAAATGGAAAAATAGTAAATTATAGGGGAGAGAACTAACAGCACCTTAACAAAATAAGATCGTGTTATCAGTAAGAAGTCACCTCAAATTTTGTAATCCCTAATATATTATCTTGAAAAGAGCAGAACATCTCTTCTCCTATATTTCAGTCAACATTGCAAAAATTCAGTCTAATTCTGAAACCATAAAATTTATAGAAGAAAATATAAGCAAAACTCTACATGATACACATCTCAGCAAAATCTTTAAAGACACATCTCCCAAAGTGAAGGAAGTGAAGGAAAAGATAAAAAGCTAGGATTACATCAAAATAAAAATCTTCTGTACAGCAAAAGAGACAGTAACCAAAACAAACAGGCACCCTACTAATTTGGAGAAAATCTTTGCACACAATCCAACAGATAAAGGACTGATAACAAAAATACAAGGAGCTCACACAACTCAACAAAAAGAAAATCAACAATCCAATAAAAAAAATGGGCAGAGGAGCTAAAAAGACACTTCTCCAAAGAAGAAAATCAAATGGCCAACATATATATGAAAAAAATGTTCAACATCACTTATAATCAAGGAAATGCAAATCAAAACCGCAATGAGATACCACCTCATGCCAGTGAAAATGGCGCTCATCAATAAAACAGGCAACAACAAATGTTGGTGAGGATGTGGAGAAAAAGGAACTCTTCTACACTATTGGTGGGAATGCAAATTGGTCCAACCACTACGGAAAGCTGTATAGTGATTCCTCAAACTGCTAAAAATGGAGCTTCCATAGTACCTGGCAATACCACTTTTGGGAATCTACCCAAAAGACACCAAAACACTAATCCAAAAGTGTACATGCACTCGTATGTTTATTGCAGCATTGTTTACAATAGCTAAGGTATGGAAACAACCCAGATGCCCCAAAATAGATGATTGTATCAAGAAGAGGTGGTATATATACACAATGGAATACTATTCAGCATTTAAAAATGATAAACACATGCAATTTACAGCAACCTGGATGGAACTAGAGGAATCATGCTCAGCAAAATAAGCCAGAAAGAAAGAGAAAAATATAGTATGGCTTCACTTGTAACAGGAATATAGGGGAACCAAATAAGAGAAAGACATTCAGTGAGGGAGGGGGGAGGATAGAGCTCAAAATGGGGAAGAAAAGTGCACAAGGGACTATGGTGATGGGTCATGGGTATATCAGTGGTAGGTTACCCAAGGGGAATACACAATGTAAAAAATACAAATAACAATAAAACATAAAATGATGGAAAAAGAAACAAATTCAGTCTAATATGAGGTAGCATAATATATATCCACTGTCCAGAGACAGTCTATCAAATAATCAACCAATATTTTGTATGCCATAGTGTAGATTTTATTATAAGTGCAGTGAAAGCTACTGAAAGAAGTTAAGCATCTGCAGTATATGAAATAATTCACATTAATAAATCATGATTACAGCTGTTAAAAGAGAAAGAGTCAGGATCTGTTAGGATGTGAGCTCTAAAAAATGTAAAGGACAGAAAAATAATGAGACAAAAATATATAAAAAGGAAAGGGATGGGAACAGAGGTACACAGTTGTCTCTCTCAAAAAACTTAACATTAATATGATGGCCAAACTTTATAGCTTTTCTTCCCATGGCTAGGAGGAAAATAAGAATAACTTTATGGTGGAATGAATTAATTTGAAGAAACGAAGGCCTACAAAGACTTTTTGTCATTTTGAGTAAAGGGTTCATGACTGATCTTATATTGGAAAGATAGTTCAATTATCTTACAGTGCATAAATTACAAATGACTATGGGCAGTAAAATCTAGTTCAGGAATGATGGAGAGCTTTAAATCAAATCACACAAAAAAACAGTGTGAGATAAATTGTATGAATCGTGACTGTGCATGCCCCAGCTGAACCCTCTATTTGAGCTTTAGGAGCTGAAAAAAATCGAAGACGGCACCAGTGCACAGAACTGAAAATATTGCTTGAGGACTAATAGCCTCTGACAAGTAGATAGGGGAAAAATAAATGTACTTAGAGAAAAGAAATTAGTTTGCTAAATACCTATGAGGCATAAATAACCCTCAGTTATTTTTAAAAAATGCAAGGAATGGAAGGAAGGAATTTCTAAAGAAAAGTTTTATAGAAAGAATTCATACATGGAAAAAATGAAATAATTCAAGAAGATGAAAAACTAGACATAATTTTAAATGCTGTAATGATATATTTTGTTATTACTAAGCTTGGGAAATATGAGAACAATATTTCTAAAGAAAAACACTATAAAACAAAGAGGAAATACATACTTCTTGTTTAATTTTGTATTAATTTTTCATATTTTATATTTTTTAATTCAAATTTTGAAAATAAAAAAGTCTAAGGATGTAGAGTCTTAGGATCATTCTTGTGTTATTTTCCTATGTACACATTCAAGATTTATAGGTATTTATCGGCATAGTTATGTTGTTTGTAGCATCAGAGATACAGAGGTAGACTCGAGTCTGTCAGTATAGGATTGATGACTATAATGTGATAGTGTTTGTAAATTGTGGACTATGGTGACACACACACACAAAAACAAATCAATGGAATTTTCTATATAAAGCAACTTTCTTTACTGTTATTGAATCACTATTAGTTTACATCCTTGCTAGCGTTTTTGACTATACAAGATTTCTCCTGTAGCTGTAGTTGCAGTAGCCCTCTCACCACCAAAATACCCACAGTACTCCCCCATAGCCCATTTTACATCAGCAACTTTTACAGGATTTTAAATATGATTATATAAAAGTGAAAATGTGTAGGTAACATAAGAAAATTAAAATCAATAAACACACCTAAAATAACATGTCTATCTGTTTTTGATCTGTGCTTATCTATGTTCATATTTTGAAATTTACAGAGTATGTGCTGGGTGGGAAAGGGCAGATAAGTGGGAAGTGGAAAGAATATAAAAGTTAATTATTATTAAAATAATCAAGTTATGTTTTAGATGTACTAATAAGGCAATTGTGCTATGATTTGATGCATTGATTAACTTAATACTATGTAGCTGATACTCAAATGAAAGCTAAAGACAGAAAAAAATAGGTGTCTATTAATTATACTTTTATCTTAATAGATATTATACTTTTATACTTTAACTTCCATGGCTATTGCTTCTTAGGTGTGTATTTACATTTGATTTTCAACAAAAATTAAATAACAGCCTTGCCTCTGCTTCTCTCTCTCTCTCTCTCTCTCTTTCTCTCTCTCTCTCTCTCTCACACACACACAAACACACACACACACACACACACACACACACAAGCATACTGATAACTGCATACATCAATAAGAAACAAGAAGTAAGAAACACATGCAAGGTGTTTGGGGCAATTTCCTCCTTACACGATGACAATCTTACAAGATTCACAATCTTTCATTAGTGATTTAATTTTGTATCTCAATTTAATTTTATGTTTGCAGTTGCAATGCTTTGTTTGACATAGGCTGAAATACAACCATAAAATATTTTGATAAATACATTCATAATTTTGTGACTTGCGTAGACTATTCTTAAAAAATCAAATCATTATTAAAATTTCTAGAAACTTTTATCTCATTTTTAATTTCAGTAATTTATTTTTTGTCTTTTTATATCATTTAATGATTAAATTAAATATGCATTTCTATCAAAAGAATAATCAAGAGACAGGCCTCCCTCGTGGCTCAATGGGTTAAGTCTCAGCACTATGAAGCTGTCCAGAGCCATTGCAGCACGAGTTCGATCCCCAGCCACGGAGCTTTCCACATGGTGCAGCAGACCACTCATGTCTTGCCTGCTGGTCCCCTCAGCAGTGTATTTCAGTTGCTCTGCCTGTTCTATTCCCCACTCTGTCTCTGGTGAATTCTCTCACCACCATCCCCCCACACTTCTGGCCTATACCCCAGGTTGTATGCATAAATAAATAAATCTTTTTTTTAAAAAAGAATAATCAGGAGGAAAATTTCCAATAGATTCAAGTCAGGTATGTTACCAATTCCAAGACTTTGCACTTGCTGTTTTGTGTCCTTAGCACTATTTTCATAGTTACCCATATAACTTACTCCTAGCTTTCCTTCAAGTCCTTGCCTAAAAGATGCCTTCTCAGCAAGATCTTCACTGTCATTAAAAATATTTAACATTAAGTTGTTTCTCCTGCAATTATCTATCACTATATACCTATCTATCATCTACCTATCAATCATCTATCTATCTATCTATCTATCTATCTATCTATCATCTATCTATATCTATCATCTGTCATCTTTGCTTATTTGTTAATGCAATTTTTCCTATGATATTATACTGCAAGAAAACTCCCTGAAGGCAAATATGGTTTTTTTTCAACTACCAAATCTTAGAAAAGTACCTGTTATATTATATGTGCAAAAAACATTTGCTGAAAGAATAAACAAAAATTGCTTTGTAAAGTAAAAATAAATAAGTAAATAACATTTGTTTATAAACAGATATGTGATTGAAGCTTTGACTTACTTATTCCATTGTGAGAGTCTGCTAATTTATTTTTATGCCCTTTGGGAAGGTGTCTTATTTTATTTTTTTTTAAGATTTATTTATTTATGCCTAGAAGAACTGGGGTGTAGGCCAGAGTTGTGTGTGGGATGAGAGGAATCACCAGAGACAGAGTGGGGAGCAGAACAGGCAGATTAACTGAAGTACACTGCTGTGAAATACACTGCTGGGGGGAGCAGTGGGTGAGGCAGGAGAGGTCTGCTGCACCCTGTGAGAATCTCCCTGGATGGGGATAGAACTCGTGCTGCAGTGGCTACAGATAGCTTCATAGTGCTGTGACTTAACCCTTTGCACCACCAGGGAGGCCTGTGTCCTATTTTTTATAACAAAGCTATAGAATATAAAGTTATAATTTTATAACTTTCTTGGAATGCATTAATAACAGAAAAAATAACCATACTACATGAAATTCTGTTGAATTTTTTTTTCTTGAAATATTTGACAGACTTGACCTTTGGTGGTCAGTATCATATTGTTTCGAATAACTTGCAATGACGTTTGACTTATTACAATGATTTAAAATAGGTTATACTATTTCATTACAAATATTCTACATTTTAAGGAAAAGAAAGATGTTTAAGCTCTAAAAATACCCTTCAAATCCTGGGTCACTTACACAGGTTTCCTCAAACTTTAACTTAACTAATTAAGTTAGACTTATTTTATATTTTACATCAATCCAATCCACAACTCTTTAACATGGAAGACATAAAAATATGAATCCGTTAAAGGCCAAGAAATGACATTATTGAAAGGCTTTGAGAGTAATAAAAATTGCTTGGAACATAATTCTGAAGCAGTTAGAGTTTCTAGAAGTGTGTCATCCAGCTTCTTTATTCGCTCAAGTAGCCTGGTAGGCTTATAAAGTTAAAGATCCCTTTGCAACCTATCATTCCTTACATGCCTAAGGAGCCTCTCAATTATTGAAGTAAACATGGAGTTCAGTCTGAGTTACTGTTTAAAATATTTATTACTTTGGACTCTTGCAGTCTAATATACAGGACAGTTTCATAATAATTTGTACAGACTACTAAATGTCACCTGGATTTTTAAAATGTGACTAATTGAGAAAATAGTCTACTGCAATTGGAAAGGCTTCAAAAAAAAAAACAAAGCTAATTTACTACCATTATATACTCATAAAGTCTTGAAATTGGCCCTTTACATGGTAATCGTGCATTTCTGCAAATATTCAATACCAATAATAATTTTCGTAAAGAAGTTGAGGTAAAAGTTGTTATTCTGCTAATTATAAAAACTGGTACATTCATAATTTTAAATCAATAATAGACTGAATCCATAATACAATGAGAAAAATCTTTGTATTTTTCATGAAGCATCATTTTCTTTTAATTTTTGAACAAATTATGATGTTTATTTCAGTAATTGAAAATTAAGTATTGGACCTTTCTCATATAAATGTCTGGTTCCTCAAAATATTCCTAAAGAAGTAACCTCACATGATTTAAAAAATATTCAAAATTTCCTGAAGATTTTCTTTATTTTTAAATAAGGATTATGGTAATGTTTTAAAAAATATATTTTGAAGATAAATAAACATAATATTCCAAAGAGCTTATTTCATTCTTATGATTGAACAGTTTTGACACACAATGTTCTTGATTTTCCATTGCACTGAGACATTCTTTAATTTAATTTTATGTTAAAATACATTCATGTGTAAATCAGGCTTATTAAATACCTATTCTCAAGTTGACACAAGAAAAATAATAACCAAAGTGTTCAGAAGTCATTCTTCTTATCATTCCCTTCTTAGTAAATACATTCCAACCCTTTCACACCAAAGAGAGGCTTTGAGCAGGGCACTATTTAAGTTTGAATTATGATTTTATTTTATTTATATTTTTATTAGTACATTTGCTTTATATATATATATATATATATATATATATATATATATATAGTTATTTATATCTTTATCTTGTACATTTTGTATTCCCCTTGGGTAACCCACCACCAATTCACCCATGATCCATCTTCGTGGTCCCTTGTGTCCTTTTCTACTCCATTTTTTGCCCTTATGATTTTAAATGTCAATTTAGTCTGGTATTAATAAAGGTCATGATTTTTGTATGACAGTGATATCCAAAAACATTAAAAAAACCCTCCCTAATATTACAGAAGCCATGTTCAGACAGCAGCTGTGAGACAAACAGCAATTGAACATATTTAAAAATCCACCCCATGTCCCGAACAGATGTCAATGTCTGCTGTGTTTAAGGCCCACTGAGTTGTGAAATGGCTGTTTCATTCACACAGATGTTAATATCTCCAGGCTCTTCTCTAGGTTTGTAGCTTCTCATTTACATATCTGCAGTAAGTTTGGTATTCATGAAGTAAGATACAGCTTCTCGTCATGACTGTTATAATAACACATGTTTGCGACAAAATGAGTGACTGTAATTACAGCTCATCAAGGCTTAAGAAGAAAAATAGTAAGAAACATTAGCAATAGGTGTTTAGTCACCAGTGCTTCACTAGCTCTTCTACTGTTTAAATACTTGAAGCTGATGGATATAAATTACTCTCGAAAATTCAGTTTAAAAAGTTTTCTGCTCTATCTCTTTTAGTCTATGTATCAAATGTATCAGATCATGATTCTTCTACAGAGTACATTCTTAATTTCTGCAGACTTAACAAATTTTCACACATACATACATAAGGTGAGCAATTTCCAAACTGTTTATAAATCATTTGACCAAGTAAGATAGGAAAATACGTGGATTCTAGATAAAGGGTATAGGAAATCATAGTCTAGCTAATTTTTTTGCATATTCAAGGACAATGCTGCCTGCTATGATGAGGTTGAATACACTAATGCCTTAATCAGTACCTGCCATAAGCTAGCACCTTTGTATTAAATCTGTTGCCTTCATGTAGACAGTTACTTGCTACAACACCTCCACTCCAGTAAACAAAACACATCTTGACAGTAAGCTGTGCAATGCTGACACTCACCAGGATACACTGTATTGTTTTCTCGAATACTATCATATCAAATAGTATCATAATGCTACTTTTGATTTAGTTTTGTAGAAATATGATTTTAAAGTAAATTTGTCCTTGTGTATCTCTGGAGATGTTACAGATTTCCCCAGGATACTAAAATTCTTATATGCTTAACTCCCTAATATAAAATGGTATAGAGTTTGCATGTAACCTAGGTACATATATTATGCCCTATATTTTAAATTAGTTCTAGATTACTTAGTATAACTAACACAATGTAAATGTTATGAAACAGTTATTATCTGCAACTTTCATCTTTGTTACTCTCTCATAGAAATGTTCTACAAATAATTTAGAATTTAAAATTGGTTTTTAATTAAATGGCCACAATATGATAAAATAATTCATTTAGTCATTAGACTTCCTTTTTTAAAAAATGAAAATAATATTATACCCTGTTCATTCATTTGAATGCTCCATTTTCCACCTAAATAAGTCTTTCCACTTGCAGGTATCCACCCCCAAAACACAAAAACACTAATTTAAAAAGCAACTTGCACTTCTACGTTCATTGCAGCACTATTTATAATAACCAAGATTTGGTAATAATCTAAGCACCCAAAAATGGATGCGTGAATCAAGAAGCTATGGTATATATGCTCAATGGAATACTACTCAGTAATCAATAAAGATTAACTCATGCTATTTTCAGCAATGTGGATGGAGCTGGAAGGGATTATGCTAAGGAAATTAAGCTAGAAGGAGAAAGATAAATATCAGATGGTGCCACTTATATGTGGAATGTAGAAAAACCAAAGAAAGGATCAAAGGAAGACAAGCATTAAAACAAACCCTTGAAAACTAATCACAGATCTGAGGCATCCAGAGGGAGAACAGGAGGGGTAGAGAGGAGAACAAAGGTGGGAGGGGAAGAGTACAATGGACTATGGGGAAGAACTATAGGTAGTTTGTTGGTGGGAGTGCTATAGTTACTATACCTGAAGGAGAAAATCCTACATTGTCAAAATACTAACAAGGATGTAAAACAATGGTACTTCAATAAAAAATCAACACTACATAAATAAATAAATAAATGCAGGCTATCTCTGTGAATAATGGCCGGCTTTGCCAATGGACCCAGACAGAAATATTTACAACCACATTTATTGCTTATGTTGGCAATGCAAATGAGTTTAAAATAAATGACTCATTAAATGAATCCTGTCAAAAAACTGAATTTGAATCTACACCAAAGTAGTAGTAACTCTGAAACTGTCACACTTAAACACTGATCTTTGTTGTCATAATCAACATAGATTCTAGTTGCATGGAGTCTTAGACCCAATAATTATATTCACAATAGTTCCTACATTTATTTAAAAAAAAATATTTGAGCAATTCTAGCTAACACTGCTGTATGATTTATAGAAAAGTTAAGAGAGTGAATCCTGAGTTCTCAGCACAAGAACTTTTTTGTTTTCTTTTTTCATTTTCATCTGGCTTTTTAATTTTATATATATGAGAAAAGATGGATGGTAGCCGAACACTTGTGGAGTCATTCCACAATCTATGTAAATCCCTTATGGTGTATGCCTTAAATTTATATGGTGACATGTCAATCATTTCTCAATAAAATGGAGGAAAAATGTTTGAAATGTTACTTAGCTGCTGAGTCAGGGATGTATGTTTTTTAATACTTACTATATAATTAAATAACTGATAAAATATAATTTAAATATCTATGAAGTTCTGTACTGTAAAACACTGAGCAGTGACTCTTTCTAAAATGAAAATTCAAGTATTTTGAAATGTGAAAGAAAAAAAAGTTCAGTAATGCTTGTATTCAATGTGAAGAATTTGAAATCTTAAGCATTTGTTGCCTACCTAGAGGTAGAATGACAGAGTGAGAGACCAAACAGGTAGAGCTTAAATTGTGTTTGCCTGTAAATAACAAAACATGACTTGTGGAACCAGTAGGCCAAACCTGCAAATACGGCTGCCAGTGTTACTAGTATCTTTAAAGAAATAAGATAGAAGCAATATTTTGGACAATGTTAACTATAATAACAGGATTACAATTATGAATTAGACACTCGAAATTTTAAACATGTAATATAAATTATAGCCTTGTGGATCTATACGTAATATATGATATAATGTGATATAATATTATATATAATTGTAACTATATATATAGTTATATTTTATTACATTATAACATATACTATATCAAATATATTTAATGATACATTAATAATATGTATAGTCTTTAATAACATTTAATAACATAATAATCAGTATTGGTTAAGACTAGGTAGAATTTATTATATCATAAACAATATATTTATAGTATTGTATACATTTTATAATTATGCTATAACATATCATCATATACTATGTATTACTTTGAATTATATATGCATATTACATATTAAAATATAGTTAAACTTCTTAGTGAAGTAGCTCATTCGTAATTTTCACCCATCAAGTAAATTGTATCTTATATAATTTTAATATATCAATGAACTTAATTATTTATGGTACACAGTCCAGAAAGTAGACTTATAGGTTGACTTTGTGACCTGCTCAATAAAATAAGCATTAACTAAAAATTCAATTTTAGGTGAAAAGGCTATTTATATGTGATTTTACTTCAAAAACTAATTAACATTTACAGATATATAACTTCTGGGTTTTAACATTCTATTCCTGTGAGAAAAAACCTCCAGTGCTCAAAATGCCTAAGAACAGTGCATTTGCACAAACATGCTGAATCACTATGAAGTAATGCACTAACTCTGAAAGACCTATGTTTAGATGAAACAGTTACTTATATCTGAAAACTAAGTAACATATATAAATAACTCACTTCTGGGTTTTAACATTCTATTCTTGTGAGAAAAAAATCCTAGTGCTAAAATGTTAGCAATGTTAATGTGACAATCCAGAATGACTATGAAAACAAGTGCTAACTCTGAAAATTCAATTATCGGTGAAATGTTATTTATATGTGATTATATTCCAAAAACTAAGTAAGATATACAGATATCTCACTTTTGGTATTTAACATTCTATTCCTGTGAGAAAAAAACTCTACTGTTCAAAATGCCTCCCAGGAAAGCTTATGCTGTAATGTGGAATAACTATGAAAACAGCCACTAATTCTAAAATTTCAATTTTAGGTGAAAAAGTTATTTATATGTGATTTTACTCCAAAAACAAATTAACATATACAGATATATCACTTCTGAGGGTTTTTTTTTTAAATTTATTTATTTATGCATACAAGCTGGGGTGTAGGCCAGAGGTGTGAGGTGGTGATAGGATTCACCAGAGACAGAGTGGGGAGCAGAACAGGCAGATCGACTGAAGTACACTGCTGAGGGGAGCAGTAGGTGAGACAGGAGAGGCCTGCCGTGCCATGTGGTAATCTCTCTGGCCGGAGATAGAACTCGTGCTGCAGTGGCTCTGGATAGCTTCATATTGCTGAACTTAACCTGTTGTGCCACCAGGGAGGCCCTTACTTCTGAGTTTTAACATTCTATTTCTGTGAGAAAAAAACACTAGTTCTCAAAATGCCTAAGATCAGTGCTTTTGGGCAAAAATGCTGAATCACTATAAAGTTCCTGTGAGAAAAACCTCTAATGCTCAAAATGCCTCCCAGGAAAGCTTATCTGCAATGTGGAATAACTATGAAAGCAAGCACTAACTAAAAATTCAGGAGCTGTGAACTGCCTTATTCGTCTTCACGATGTTCAATAAATAGCAAAGGGGCATAGAACTTCACTGCTGCTGGACCTTGATATGGTTCAGCTCTAATGTCTTTTCAGCACTGTTGTGGGGATAGGTTAAGTGCCCTAAGGAACTCTATCAGTGTCTTGTTTTCACATGACATAAGAACAGAGAGGGGGAGACCCCTGTTTGTAGTCTGACTCTGAACTCTGTTTCTGCAGTGCTCCCAGGGCATCACTCAGGAGCTGATGGCTGGTTCAACTGTTCCATTTCCCTGGGCAAGGGGCAGTGATTTGTCATGTTCTGTGAGTTGACAAGTTGTAGGAATATCTTACACATAATATAAACATACCCCAAATTTTATATAATCTGCCATTCAAAGATGATGATGGGTAAGCTCTGGGGAAATCTACTTGTTGAACTGAATACAATGCTGGTACAGGGTAGTGTGGGGTTCATGGGGTTTCCACACCCAGGAAGCCCAGACAACCAGAGTGAGCCTGGGACCCAGACTCAAATATGGCCACTGCCTTGGCCCTGCATGGAATGAGTGTCCAGGAGCCAAGCCCTGCATGTCCAGAATGGCAGCCCTCAGGCAGCTTGGAGGGATGGTCATGCTGTGGGCAGTTTCAAGACTGACCTGGATGAGCAAGAGCAGTGTGTCCCCTCTGACCCATTCCTGATCAGCATGGTGGGAATGCTTGTTGATGAGGAAATAGATGATGTTGTTAATATATTATTAACACAGGGAGTACTGTTGTATCTCAGTAACCAAAATACATTAAAATACCAATATTTCTCATTCCTTCTGCAAACAAATGTGAGGATGGTTAAGGCTTGGAAGTTCTGCTTGGGTTATTGAGCTGAATGCTGCAGGCAAAACTCAGATGGGCCTTTCAACATTAAAGCTCTCCTCATTTCTAAGCCATTGAGAATTCTGGACTCTGGCATAATGCCCTTCCTCTTGCCCAAGTCCCTGAGTGCTGGACATTTATAGTCTGAGATTTTTATCCTGATCTTGCAGTTGTGTTTGGTGAAAGTTCTGACTCTGTGTCACTCTGTGTCCATCTAGGCTGAACATGAGACAGCCTTGCCCTGGGTGAAGTCTGCACAGTGGAGAAGCTCCAGGCAAGAGCAGTAGAGAAGTTGTGAACCCCCATTCCAGCCTGAACTTACAGAAATACCTCCTATATCCCCAAGCACCCAGGGTACTAACAGAATCTGTGCCACAGCCAATGGGACAGCACAACTTTTTGTCCTAGGCTAGTGGCTCAGCAGCTGACAATAATGGATGTGGTGAGCAGCAGGGGTCTCAGGGTGGGGCTGAGAGGACACTTCTCTACCATCAGGTACCCGATCTGCCCTCTTGGTCTGGACTCCATTCTACTGGGTCACTCTTCCAGCTCCATCAATTACCAACCATGTGACCTGGGCCACATCCTACATCCCAAAACTTCCCTGTCTTCCCAAGGATAAGACAGATGGACACTAATTGCAGTAGCGCAGAATTTTGCAGATTAATGTGGCAGATCGGATACAGGTTTGGTGGCAGTACAGCCCGTATGGGGGAGCAGGCAGCTCCCTGTGGAGGAGGCAGTTCCCTGGGTCTCCCTCCACTTCCTCTGGAGTCTCAGAGCCTCAGCATTAACAGGGTCCCTGATGTGTGCTTAACTACTGGGGAGAAAGAGAAACAAACCCTGGGTTTAGCTGTCCCATATGAATATTCATATGAATGTGGTGTTGTCCCAGAGGAGAAGACATTGTTCCTTCATATGAAGTCGGGCCCCTCCTGAGCTTGGAGTCACTGTGGATGGGGTGGACGTAAGTGATCTTGCCCCATCACCACCAGTACTGGGTTCTGGGTCAGGATGTACTGGTGGCCTCACAGGACAGCTATCACAATCCCCTCCAGTGCAGAACACAGCCTCTCATTGCTGTGCTCAAAATCTCTCTGGTGGTGCCACCTGTGACCATAGGGAACTGTGGAACTGTGTAGGGAACTGTGGAACTGTGTAGGGAACTGTGACCTGTAGAGCTGGAGGGTAGCAGTGCCAGGCGACACTCTCTCTGCTCCCCAGGGGGTGTTCAAGAAGGTGGTTCCCCACCAGTGCCTGAGCGCCAAGTGGTTCAAGGGGAATCAAGGCAGAAAAACAATACCTGGCACCCACAGCCTGTGCCAACCTCAACCACTTCAAACTTGTCACTACTTGCGTCATCAGCACCTGCCTCAGGAACTGACACATGACTGCCAAGGACAGAGCCAGGGGGTGGAGCACTGACTCAAGGTGGTGCTGGTATACTGTGCAGGCCCAGGGAAGGCCTCTCAGACCCTGGCAAATGCCTTGTCCTCTACCTCACTCAAGGTCGAATGTTGTGGTGCAAGCCCCTGTGTGTTCCCCGACTCCTCCTGCCAGAGCTAACTGACCTTGACACTCAGATCCAATGTCAGAACTAAAATTTCCCACCTGAATCCTTTTTGGGTTACTTCAAATCGTCCCCATAGTGAGTGTTACAGCTAGATGTCAAGGGCACCGCCCATTTATACATGGGCATCTGTCCCTCCCAGCAAGAAGGAGCAAGTTGAGGGAGCAGATGTCAGCACGAGCAGGACTCCACTCTCCATCCCAAAGCTCCTGTGCTTCCCTTCCCAGGATTGCCAGTTCTTGAGGAACTACTCTTCCCTTCATGCCATCATGTCAACTCTGCAGAGCACCTGGTTTCAGTGTATGAAAAAAGCATGGAAGAAAGTTTCCAGGTAGGAGGCCTGTACCTCTAGGAGGATGTGGGTGGGTGAGGCACCTGTCCTAGGTCTGTCCTTGTCCACTCATCTGGGGCCTTCTTGGAAGCAGCAGACCCTGGGGACAGGGAGTGGGCCCAAGGCTACTCTCTCTAAGCTCCTGTAGCCACAGGCACCAGTTTTCATTCAGGTCATTTTCCCTCTATGTCTGGTAATAGGGTGATCCAAATTGGAGATTTGTACACATTTATTTCATAGCAACTGAATTCTGTGTTCACTTTTTCCCATACTGGTAAAAACAGACCAACCCAATCACTAAAAGTGGGAAGAGACCCCATATGATCAAAAAGAGAGCACCCTCCCTGGCCCCATAGAGACCTCAGTGATCAGAGGGAACCAGTGAGCCTGTGCCTTCAGGCTGGTGGAATCTGTTGTTTCCCTAAAGAAAGGATTCTCTTTAACCCCATGCACAGTATTCTGAATCAGCTCTTCCTTCTCTCCCATCACCTCAGGTATTGGACTCAGCAGTTCCAGATTCTGTGCAGTGATGACAACACGATGAGCAGGACGCAGGTCATCAAGGTAGAGTAGAGGCTGGGCGTCTGCACGGAGTGCAGGGATGAGAGGAGAGGGGAAATGGGCAGGATGTGGGGGATTTATCTGTTTGTTAGTTCATATTTCTTGTGAATATTTCAGACTTCCTCGGTTCAGGAAACATTCAGGTACACAGGCAGGCAGAGGACTGGCAATATGTGCATTGGGGGCCTTGGTGACGGCACACATGGTGGAACCAGGCTTCTGCAGGAGAGGTTATTGAACCAATATAATGAGCAGGACTCTGGAGCCATGCAGGATCATGTGGTACATGGCTTATTCCAAGCTATGGGGTCGATGTTGTGTATGGGTTTCCTTTTTCCCTGAACCATCCAGTCTCTGCCCACAGTCTGGTAATTGATGCTCCTATGTCCCCCACACATTCATGGGAAGGGCATACGGCTGTGTGCAAGGATTTCTGCACTGAAGGAATTTCTAACAGCCAAATGGTGTCCTCCCTGGTGGCCTAGGGGTTAAGTCTCAGGGCTATCACTGCCATAGCCTGAGTTTGATCCCCCACCAGGGTGCTGGTCCTCATATGGCGCAAAAGACCTCTCCTGTCTTCCCCCTGCTCCCCTTAGCAGTGGATTTCAGTGGATGGCCTATTGTGCTCCCCACTCTGTCACTGGTGAAACAACTCTGTCCTACACTTCAGTTCTTCTATGCATAAATAAAAAAAATATATCTTAAAAATAAATAAAAGCCAAATGGACACCAGGCTTCACAGGGAGAGAATGTGTGTTTTTCCGGTACTCCCTCTGTGCTCCTAGAACATCACTGGCTATCAGTCACATTCAGGATCCTCACCTGGGTGAGGTGGCATGCGAGAAAACATGCCACTCGTGACTTATGAGATGGACTTGGGAAGCTGATGGATGCTTAATGAATCCTCCTGACAGACGTCACATCACTCTGTAAAAGCAGATGCCGTGCCAGTCACTTTCCACTAGTCAGAAGAGACACCTCAATAGTTCAGGAGCCTAATGGGAGGAAAAGACTTCTCTGCAGGGGAAGATCTGAGGGTTGCGAGAGCAGGTGAAGACTTCGGCAGGTCCAGTCTGGGTGACTGAGACTAGTGGAACCAGGGCATGCTGGAGCTGTGGCACCAGGCCCCCTGGACTGAGACTTTCCAAGGCTCAGTCTAGTTGGAGCTCAGGACAGACTCAGAGCAAGCTGAGGGAAGGGCTCTGTCAGTGATGTGCATGGGAAGACATGAAGGCGGCTGGGACACAGCCCCTGAGCAAGTGACAGTGCCCACTGGGGCCTCTGCCTCCTCCTCTGTGCATGTGGGTGTGAAGACCTGCGGGGTGACCCTGCACTATAATGTTGGGGAACACAGAGGCACGTGCAGAGCTCTCTGCCCTGCTCCACTTGAAGGCCGAGTGAGGTTCACTCTGATGACAGTGTGATACTATGTCCCCAGGCACATTCTGAGATGCAGGGTGGTTCCCCAGGGGCGACAAAGAATCAGGGTTACGATGGGTGGGGTCAGATGTCCAGGGTTGTAGGACACGGGTGCAAGGGCAATGGTGTGAGGGGCAATGTCTGCAATGAGGCTGCCCTGACTCTTCCAGAAGGGGCCCTCCAACTTCCCAATCAGGGAGAACAGAACTGAGAAGAGCCTGAAGCAGGAGGTGGGTGTGTCTTTGGGGGAGGTGCCCATAATGCAGAGGACAGGGCCTGTAATCAACAGAGGGGGCTTTCCTGCTCCAGCCTGCCCCTTTTGCCACAGTGAAGAAGTCCTCCATTATGTAACCAGAACCAGGGCCTGGAAGAGCAGGTTCAGGATGGTTTTGGGGCACAGAGCCTTCTAGAACCATGTGCCTGTGATTGGCAAAAGTGAATTTCCAGGGAGCTTAGGAAGGACTGGTGTTCACGGAGTGAGAGGACAGGGGATAGGGAAGGGAGGCTGCTCAGGGCCCTGTGCTGCTGCGCGTCATCCCCAGTGATGGAGGATGCTGAGCCTGAGGAGTTGTCAGGGGAGGGCCTGTGGG
Source organism: Scalopus aquaticus (assembly GCA_004024925.1). Taxonomy (NCBI): domain Eukaryota; kingdom Metazoa; phylum Chordata; class Mammalia; order Eulipotyphla; family Talpidae; genus Scalopus; species Scalopus aquaticus. Next base: position 39,182 of record PVIJ01009657.1, read on the forward strand.
ACACCTGAGGGCAGCAGCTCACTGGACCCCTCTCCACTGACACAGGGGTTGGCCCCTTTCTTGGAAGTTTCCTCCAAGACCTGGAGAAGCTGGACATGGTGATGGAGGATTATCTGGTGGGTGAGCTTGGGGAAAGGGGCGGGCCAAGGATCTGTGCTATGAGAAGAGGGAGCCACATTCTGAGTCTGGAGCTGTCATCCTGGGCAAAGCCCCTCTCAAGAAGCCTCACAGAAGCCCCGAGGAGCTGAACAGCCACAGCCATGTCAGGGATGGGTCAGTAGGGGCTCCACTTAAAGAGCCCTCTCTGATGAAGTCCAGGTCTCCAGGCTGCTGAAGCAGCAGAACTGCCTGACTGAAATCTGCACGGGCTCCTGTGAGAGAGGGACTCGGCACTCCCTCAGGCTGTGCACGGGGTGGGAGATGAGGCCAGGCCCCTCTGTGTCAGGACCCAATAAGTGGCCACACAGCCCTTTTCCTAGGAAACCGCAGGCCCCATTTGTCCACCAAGAGGGTTGGGCTGCAAGGGCCCTGAGGCTCGAACGCTGTGACCCCTTTTCTTAAGCAGAGAGTCAGCTTAGGTTCAGTGCTGTTTCTGAGTGCTGGGACTCCGCCTAGGCACCTGGTGTTAGTAAAGCAGGAAAAGCGGTGGAAATAGAGGACTAGTAAGGACTGGGGTTTCTTTCTGATGCACATTGTTCACCTTCCAGTGGAACAGTATCAACCTCCAGAAAAGAAATGAGTATCTGGGGAGGGGTAGAAGGTTGGATTTACGGGCAACCTCATTCAAGGCAGAACCCTGTTTGACTCCACACACCGTGTCTTCCATCTGTTGGGTGAGTTTGAATCAGAGAAGTGACATCTGTCCATTTGGTGGTTGCAGGTAGGGAGGTGGCATCAAGGACATGTCCATGGAGGACCCATTTTTGCCCACGTCAGTTTTAGAAACAACCTGGATGGAATTGGAGGACCCCAAGCTCCTCTCTGCACCCTCCAAAACCCCTTACCTGCCCCACCCAGGCCCTGTCTGAAATCTCTGCTTCCCTTGGGTCCCAGGAATATAGTATCATGAGGCAGATCCTGTTGCTGCAGGAGGTGGCAGAACATTACGACCTGAAGCCTGAGGAGCAGTTTGGTGCCTGGTTCTGGGACATGGAGAATAAGAGGTGAGAATTGATTGGAATCGGGTGAGGACAGGGGTGGATTTTCCAGGACATCTATGTCCATCACTATAGGGAAGACCCAGATCACGGGGCGGGCCTAACCAGTCTCTAACTCCTGCTTCTGGGCAGACACTGGGAGATACCCCAGAAGTGAGGCTCCTGTGAGGCTCACAAGTGCCCCCCTGTCCTGTAGCCACATCCTGTCCTATGAGTTGGAGTCAGCAGATGCCTCAAGGCTAAGGCTGAACAAGATCAACCTTGGGGGTGAGTGAGTGTCCAGGAGGGCAGGGGTTGAGTCCTTGAGGCTCAGTAGCTAACTGTATTCTTGGGAGGATGACAGCTGACTCTGGGGTCCCTGCTGCAGTAATGAGCAGCCTGGAGACTGGGGTGATTCAAACCAGCTTTCTGGGATCTGATTATTCCTTTAGGAAATAGGTCACGATAAATGATCTCTCAGCTGGCGCGGACAGATGGGATCCTGGGGTGTGACTGAGCACTCAGCACGGTGCTTTGAGGACAGGGTACCCTGGGGGTGATTAGGGCAGGGTGGGCCATGGTCTGGCAGAAGACCCATATATACTCCATCTTGTATATTTGACCACCAGACCCCCAGTACCAGTACCACGACCCAGCAGCACACATGATACCTCTTCCTCTGTACTGGGGATACGCTGCAGCAATATGGGGCAGGGTGTGAAGAAAAACATTAGGAGTATTTCCTGGGTTCCCAGGGTGGCCAGAAGTAGGGGCCCACCCATCTCCCTGTCTCAAGTTCCAGAGGACATTTTCATATATAAAGGGGAAATATTTATTAATATATAGAGGCAAAATATGTATTTTTATTTTTGTTTTATATTGGTGAATAATTGATTTGACTATTAAACTTATGTCATGTTAAACACTGGGAGTTGTGGACTGATACTTTCAAGGAGCTGCATTTAAAGGAGTACATCACTCAGATTCCTTAAGAATAATATACCTATCTGAGTCATGAGCTTATTTCTTTTATAAAATAAGAAGAGCCATCCTCCCTTTCTGGCTACCCCCGACCTCCCTTCATTACAGGATAGTTTCACTTCAGGAATTTTAACCTGGAAAAGGATGACACAGTCCCCCAGAAATCACCCTATGATTTATTTAGAAGGATGATTTCACAGACATTAACAACAAACACTAATATTAGTAATACTGTTTAATTTCTGATCAAAAGAAAATTTGTTCAAAAGCAGGCAAGGGGCTCAAAATGGAGTCAACTCTTCTCAGTTCCCTGCCATTGAATTGCAGTACAATAACTACATTACCTACAATTTTAACACCTCCAGGGATTGCAGTTTAAAAGCATCCAGTCTAAAATATCCAGTTATCAGAGATGTCTTTTGACTGATAAGACTCAGCTCTCTTGCCTGAAAGTAAATTTCAACATTCACTATAGAATTATCCTCCACTTTTCTGGCTAATAACATCTTAACTTGTTTTTTGATAGGTTTCCCGCAAAAATCTTGTGTTTTATGTAACTCCTCAGTGTGCTGTCCCACTGGCTAGATGGTGGGCTCATCATTTCTCAAAGTTTTTAGAAAAGTTGATCTAAGGAATCTCCAAATTTTCTCAGAATTTTATGAGAGCAGGAAAAGCCAGATGACAAAGCACATGTTTAACATTCACAGTGGCATCACCTCATCCTGACCACAGGATACACCTATAAATTAGGTAGAAGTGAGAGGAGCCTGAATTCTTTGAATTTTTTTCTCACGATTTGATTGATTTTCCAGTAGGGCAAGAGTAGTTGCTACTTCTTGATCACTAGAATCAGCACATCTTGAGTATCATAGGAGAGTGTTTGCTTGTGGGAGAACCTGGGGAACAGGCCCCTGGGGACTGAACAGCAAAGTGCTTGGAGAGTTGTCACACTCTTGAGGGGAACCTGAGGGACTTAGCTGACCTTCACAGCTCAAACAACTTTTTCTGGTGGTCTTTCCAAAAGTTAATGAGACAATGCCACTGATCTTATCAAAATTTAGAAATGAGATACCAGGGTTCAAGTATGAAACCATAATTGAGACCCCACATGCAAAATGCTCTTTCATTTTCCAACCTCCATCAGTGGACACATAGGCAAAAAGATGACAGAATGGGAATGTATCAGCATCTGTCAGCCCCGCATCCAGCAACACCTGAATGGTCATGTAGAGCTATTCACCCTCCATGAACACACTATTTCCATAGGTTTATGATTCTTTGGAATTGCTGCACTTGAGCAGGCCTGATTATCCCCACTTCACAGGTGAGGAAGCTAATTATCTAGGCACGGAAAGACCTTATGATTCTGCAAACTGCCGAGTGTGTCTATTGCACCGATGAATTGCAGCATTTAAGAGGGGCATGAGGAACACCTGCCTGGTCACAGCTGGGAGCCTGCCCACTGGACAGTAGAAGGTGGAGTGTTCCAGACTCCAACCCCTGAGCACAGGAGCTGTTGGGAAGGGGGCGGAGCCAAAGCCTAACAGTTAAACTGACATAGGTTTATGAGTGAAAACCATTGGGCTTTTGTCAGTTCAGCTGCTGGTGGAGGGGAAGGGGGGCTTCTGGCAGGTGAACTGCTGCTGAGGAGAGGTGTCTGTGGAGAAGACCCCACTTGCCAAGGACGGCTTCGGCTTGGCCTTTGGGCTCTATTCAGTGGACACTGTGTGGTGTAGGATCCACTGTACATTCTGAAATCTCTCTCGCAGTTCTCCATTTTCTCTGCTCTCACTCCCTGTTTAAATAAATCTTTTTACTGTTGTTTTTTTCCCTTGCACATGTCTTTTTGTCATGTTCTTGAGCCATGTGTCTTATGTGTGTGTCATGTCACCAGCTACTGCAAAACTTTAGTGAGTTATGTTCAACTATATCAGGAAGAAGCTAAACAGTTTTGTAGGACCCCAATTCAAGGGAAATTGCTAGACACAAACGAAGGTCTGGTGACTGATTATAGAGGAAGCACCATTAGGCATAGAGAGCTCTTGAGTCCAATGATGGGAACTTACCAATTATTCTTGACACTGCTGCTAGAGTAGGAAGCAATGAGCAATTACAGAGATAAGGTGATTGAGGGAGATTATGGTTACTTTATCCTCACTTTCTAAGAGACCCAATGTATTGAGACTTAAGGCTGCTGGGAGAAGGTCAGAGACTCAGGATACCTTTGCTCAGGGTCCCACCTGACCCTCCCACCAGAGGCAGTCTTGTTCTCCCCATAAGGGTGTGGCTTTGTCTCCCTTGTGCCCACTCTGGTGGCCAGCAGTCCTGCAGACCTCTGGGGTGGAGGGGAAGAAGCTGCTCTGAGTCAGAGTAAAGGAGACCCATGGCTGGAGCAGCATCCATCAGTCCTGAGTCCTCAGGAATCTGAAAGCAGCAAATTGGCTCTGGAGCCCACTGGGTGGAGGCTGGGTAGGTGGTGGGAATCCAGCCTGAAGCATCAGTACAAAGACTCCAACAGCCAAGGAAGGGAATCCAACCACCGGTACACCTGGGGCTGCTGCTCCTTTCTCTGCCTCTTAGCAGAGTATTTGAAGTGCCGCCAGGGGCAAAATCCTGCAGTACCGGTCACTTTGTCCTCAGGCTCCAACTCCACCTGCAAAGAGAATGCTCCCTGGATGGACCTCCCAGCAGGGCATGTGCCCAAGTCCCCACTGAGACTGCCCCAGGCCTGTCCCTGACTTTGTGCATTTCCCTCCCAGTCAGGGCAAACAGAGTTGCTCTAGTCTTGAACTAGAAGACTGTGATTCCAGATCCTCAAATGTGTTCATTTTTAGAAAAAAAGGCCATTCATAGGTGACCTTTGGCAACCGGTAAACCAGTTCAGTTCTTAAAATGCCTCTGTTCTCATAGGAAAGATAATTATCATAATTATCTTAACATTAGAAAAGAAGAGTTGTTTTTCATAACAGTGAATGCTTTTCACACAATAAAATCTAAAATAAGTTGTGATCTCTACACAGGAAAAAATATTAGGAACTTCTAGGAAAGGTGGAAAGGCCTGTGTGGCAGGAACTGGGTAGAATGCAACTTTTTTTTCTTTTCCTAAACTAAATTAATTCTGTCTGTGCTGTGTTCACATCCATAGTATAGAAAGGAACATGTTCTCTGAGGAAGGGGATTCAAGGTGCTCCTTCAGGAGCCAGGGAGGGGAGGAAGAGTTCAGCTGTCTCCTACTATATTCTGGCGGCTTATTTCAAGATTTCTCTTTTTTATTCTTTTTAAGTTACACACACACACACACACACACACACATATATATATATTACATCATTGATCATTTTTGTTATATCTACAAAGCCATAATAGTTAAAACAGCATGGTACTGTAACAGACACACAGATCAACAGAAATTAATACGAGGCCCAAAAATAAAGCCACACACATATGGAGAGCTAATCTTTGACAAAGGCTCAAAGAATATGCAATGGAACAAGGACAATTTGTTCAATAAATGGTGCTGGGAAAACTGGACCACCATAAGCAAAAGAATGAAACCTCACACCATGCACAAAAATCAACTCAAAATGAATAAAAGAATTGAACATAAGACCGGAAACCATAAAATATATAGAAGAAAATATAGGTAAAACACTACATGACATACATCTCAGTAACATCTTATTTTTTAAAGATTTATTTATTTCTGCTTACAAGAATTGGGGTGTAGGCCAGAGGTATGGGGTAGTGAGAGGATTCACCAGAGACAGAGTGGGGAGCAGAAGAGGCAGTTGTACCGAAGTACACTGCTGAGGGGAGCATCGGGCAAGGCAGGAAAGGCCTGTTGCACCATGTGGGAAGCTTCGTGGCCAAGGATCGAACTCATGTTGCAGTGGCTCTGGATAGCTTCATAGTGCTCTGACTTAACGTGTTGTGTCACTAGGGAGGCCCCATCTCAGTAACATCTTTAAAGACTCATCCCCCAAAGCAAAGAAAGTGAAAGAAAATATAAACAGCTGTGATTACATCAAACTCAAAAGCTTCTGTACAGCCAAAGAGACATTAACCAAAACAGAGACACCCCAGTGACTGGGAAAAATGTTCCCACTCCATACAACTGATAAAGAATTGATTACAAAGATATACAAAGAACTCACACAACTCAACAAAAACAAAGTTAACAATCCAGTCAAAAAATGGACAAAAATAGATGATTGGATCAAGAAGACATGGTACATATACACAATGGAATACTATTCAGCATTCAAAGAAGATAAACACATGCAATTTGCAACGACATGGATGGAATTAGAGGGAATCATACTCAGTGAAATAAGCCAGAAAGAAAAAGAAAAATATCGAATGGTTTCACTTATAACAGGACTATAGGGAAACCAAATAGGAGAGAGACACTCAGCGGGGGGGGGGGGGGGAGGGGAGGATAAGGGCACAAAATGGAATAGAAAAGAATACAAGGGACCATGGAGATGGATCACGGGTGAATTGGTGGTGGGCTACCCAAGGGAAATACAAAATGTAAAAGACATTAATAACAATAAAAAAAAATGGGCAGAAGAAATTAAGACACTTCTCCAAAGAGGAAATGCAAATTGCCAACAGGTATATGAAAAAAATGTTCAACATCCCTCATAATCATGGAAATGCAAATCAAAAACACAATGAGATAACACCTTATGCCAATAAGAATGGCACATATTTAAAAAGCTCACAAAAACAAATATTGGTGAAGGTGTGGCGAAAAAGGAACTCGCCTATATTGCTGGTGGAAATGTAGGTTGGTCCAATCACTATGGAAAGCTGTGAGGAGGTTCCTCAGACTACTAAAAATGGAGCTACCATATAACCCAGCAATTCCATTCCTAGGGATCTACACAAAGGACACAAAAACATGAATTCAAAGGGCTATCTGCACCACATGTTTATCGCAGCAATACTTATAATAGGTAAGACTTGGAAACAACCAAATGCCCCAAAAACATATGACTGGATCAAGAAGATGTAATATATAATATATAATATATAATATATGATATATGATATATGATATACGATATATGATATATGATATATGATATATGATATATGATATATGATATATGATATATGATATATGATATATGATATATGATAAATGATATATGATATATGATATATAATAATATATAATATATAATAATAATATATTATAATTATATAATATATAATATTATATATAATAATAATATATTATAATTATATTACATATATAAATATATAATATATAATAATATATATTATATATGTAATTATATATAATATATTATGTATTATTATATATATTACATATATATAATAATAATATATAATATAATAATATATATTGTATGTAATATATATATCACAGTGTATATATATAATATATATATTACACACACATATATACATACCTGTGTGTACACACACACACACACACACTCACACACACAACAGAATACTATTTGGCAATCAAAAAAGATAAACTAATGCCATTCACAGCATGGGTGGAACCAGAAGGGAATATTCTCAGTGAAATAAGTCAGAAGGAAAAAGAAAAATATCGATGGTTTCACTTATAGGAGGAATACAGGGAAACCAAATAAGGGATCAAGGAAAAAATAATAAAAAAAACAACAACAACAAAACAATGCAAAAATAAACTGACAACTATAAATCAGAGATATTCTACAGAGGAAGGGGAGGAAGAGGGACTAAAACAAGGGCTGGAAGAGCACAAGGGACTATGGTGATGGTTCACAGGTGAACTGGTGGTGGAAATTCTAGGGGGACTACACCTAGGAAAAGAAATATTGTATTTCAAGATTTCTTAATTTAAGAAGGAATGCAAGAGTTTGCATGTCATTTAAATTAGCATGAGAAGTGAAAGAACCAAATTACAACTCTGAAGCTATAGAATGTATTATATAATGATATAGAAATCTAGCTAAATATTTACACAACTTAAAGATGGTCCCTACAAAAGATAGATAAGCAATCGGGAATAATGTCAAGAAGGGCTTGACATTGGGAGTGCTGATAAGATTTCTTCCTGGATTTCAAGGGATCCTAGGAAAAGGCTATATTTCCCAACAGACCAGAGAAGAGTTACTGGCCAAGTGCTTCCAAGAGCCCAGCACTGTCCCTACAGCTGAGGAAAAGGTTGCACTCCCAGACTGAACACTCAGTCTCCTTGAGCTTGTAGATGATCATCTTCCTTGGTCTTGATTGGTGAGCCACCGACTGTGCTTGGGTTTCAGGGACAGGATGTCCCTACAGGCCAGAGACACCTGTGGTCCCTCAGGAGCCATGCCTCAGGTGTCCCTCCAGTGAGTGTCCAGTTTCTAGACTTCGGGGGCCTAAGAGCATCCAGTGAAACAAGGGGGATGCATGGACTCAACTCCACAGACTGACCTCAGGAGAGTCCTCTGGTGCCCTCACCCACTTCAGGCCCATTCTCACCTCTCACTCTCATTAGCCTCCCCATGTCCTGGAGCCAGACAACAAATTGCCCCTTGGGCTCTGTCCTGTGATATTCTCCCGTAGCCTGGAGCAGCATGATGTCCGTCATGGCTGTGTGTTCCTGAGGCCAGAGGGAAGGTGGGATGGAGGCAGGGACAGGATGGAGAAGCTGCAAGTGCAGGGATCTTCATGGGGGTGAGTTGTGAAGCAAGAGATGATCCTAGGCACAATTCCATCCAGTTTACCTGTTCTCGTAGATGGGCATAAAGAAGCCCTCCTCCAAGAAGCTTTCCTTCATTCCCTCCCCCTAATGCACAAGCCAATTGGATTTTCGCTTTTAGGAAATGCCATACCCTGGGGATACAGACATGGATGGTTCAGAAGGGTGATTGAGTGGGGTGAGCAGGTCACAGGGCCCTTCCCTTGCCCTGTAGAGAGAGCCACAGCTGCTCACTTTATTCTCTCTCTGTTGGTTAATCTCATTCTCTGGAAGCAGACAGCAAAAACATAACAAAAAAGCACCCCCCAGCCTTTTCTAGCCCCCATGTCACTCATCTAATATCTCACTTTCATTGGATCCCAGAAGGCTCCCCCACACATGCACACAGTACAGGATGTGGATCTAGAGCAGCACTGTGCGCCTGAACATGGGTCTGGGCTGAGCCTCTGGGACTTGAACTGAACTGTCTCTGTTGACAGGTTGGGAGTCCAGGCCTCAGGTAGGGAGGGGATGCTTGTCCATTTTTGTACTTGCTAACAGGGCAGAACCAGATTTCATTCCCACCATAGGCTCTTCTGAAGGAGAGTCTGAGTCTGGCACAAAGGGCACCTTATGGACTCTGCAGTGGGGCGTCTCTGCTTCACCACCAGACCAGGAACTGGGTGGTGTCTCATGTGGAACCTCTGTTCATATCCCCCTAATAGGGACATGCACTGGGTGTGATGACACTTCCTAAGGAAGTTTCAGCAGTTTACAAACTGCTGAAACCTTAGCTGTCACCACAGGCCCCACTTCTCCCCATCTTTGATCCTGGCCAACCCAGCGGGATATGCGCACCACTTCCAGATACTCCTCCGTCATGGTGTCAGCATCACCAGCTCAGTTACGATAGTTCTGTGGAAGGGGTGGCACCCTGGACCATTGGGGTGGTGATAGGATGAGACTCTGCTCTCAGGTGTCCCTAAGGACACTCCCCTGGGAAGTCCTTACTCACATCCCTGGGCCCTACCTCCAAGTGGACACAAGTGGAACAGTCTGGAACCCTCAATAGCTTCCCCACAGTTTCCCTCCTGCACCCTCCAGACACCTCCTACTCACCCTCCAGGCTCTGCTAATGGGAACCCCTGGGATCCCCTGGGTCTTTCCCCACACCCACACCCATCCTGCTCCTGCTGGCCCAGGCCCTCCATAGAGGGTTTCAGGCACTGAGGCAATAGGAAGCAGGGTAGGAGGCAGAAGCTCCCTTTAGCCTAGATATGGAGACCTTTACCTGTGAGGTAAGAGCCACCTCCCCTTTGTCCCTAGAGCCTTGGTCACTCACCTTCTTCTGCTGTCTCTTGCAGGACTTCTGGAGAGTCACTTGAGGGTCTCTCCTGCCAGGGTCAAGAATGTGCCCTTGATTCCACACATTCTGCACCCCTTTTCTCCACTACAGCTCAGCTCTGACCCTTAGGCCCTCAGGAAAGCAGCAGAGAACTGCTCAAACTGCAGTTTAGCGTCCCCTCCCAGAGCTGCCCAATGCCCACAAATTTGGCCACAACCAGGGCCACTTGTCTGCATGCTGCCCTCTGCCTACCCTTGGAGGTTTGTCCTTGTATTTCTCTGGGCACTAAGGTCTTCATCCAGGGGGCTGAAGAGGGGACGCCCATGTGGCCCCTCTGGGGCTCCCTTTCCCAGTTCCATTGAGCTTCTCTGTGTTGAACAGATGAGGCTCCACAGGGCATAGATTTCTGTGACTATAAAGCAGGACCAGACAATTATCTGTTGACCTCTGCCCCATAGCTGATATTTCAGCACACTCACTCAGAAAACAGAACTGTTGGGGGAGCCTTTGAAACCCTGGACTCCATCTCATCTCCTGTCCCCAGGGAATCTTTAGGTCACAGGACACTGAAGGGGCACTTGCAGACATCTTTGAGGTCCTCATGCCCACTGGACCTCCCACAGAGTGGGGCTACTCAACTGAAAACTTCCTCCCTTGTCTTCTGAAACCTGTACATAGAAAGGCTCTGCAGAGCAGAAATGACAGTGTGTGTTGAGCAGTCATCCCTGAAGGTTTTGCACTCCTGGGGAAGGGAAGAGAATGAGCTGTGAATGTATGAGGTGGGTGTGGGGGGCACATGTTGGAAGAGGGGTGAGGGAACTAATTCTGTTTTCCCACTTCTGACCCTCCATTTAAAGCTTTCCTCCTGTGGGAGACAGACTATTTGTCAGCCCACTGATATCCCGCTTACCTGAAGAGGAAGGGTCCTAGGGATGAAGATTTTTGTTCAAAATGAGATGGGTCCAAGGAGGAAATGTGTTTCCCACCTAGGGGACATGGGGTTGACAGTTAGTCTGTCCTTGGAGGGAATTTCCTGGGGACCATGCAGGGGCTTGACCACCAATGTCAGCCCTTGGACTGATCAAGGAGGACACCAAACCCAGGCACCGGAAGGGCCTCCACTGAGGATATCACAGCACACCAAGGCGACCTTGACCCTGTATCCCACCACCCTGGCCCTGTTCCAGGCTTCCAAGCTCATGTCCCCGAGCAGGTGGTGATTACACATTTAGCTACCAGATTGAAGTGGCTGATGGTGGCACAAAGGGTGGGTGACAGGTGACTGTTGCCCGGCTTGTTCACCTGCTCCAGGAGGACCCCAGACAATCATGAGGAGTCATCTTCTTGAACAGCTCCTGTGTATCAGAAGGAGCAGGAGAGAATCACCCCACTTCGGACTCATAGACTGGGGTCACTGGTCAGAGTTGGGGCTCAGGAAATTGACAATATGACCCAGGATGTAGAAAGTCCATGGGATTTGATCTGTGTTCACTGTGGGCCTACAGCAAGGGTGACCCAGCAGAAAGACACAAGAAAAGGGATTGGGGCATTTGTAATCAGCACATCTGCACTAACTTTAGCCTGAAAAGATGATAACTGGGGGCTCCAGGCACAGGGGAGTCTCCTCCTGACTTGATCAAGCTCAGTTCTGACTCTCCATTCAGATGCATATTTCCCTTTGGCAGCTAATGCCAGGCTTCCTACGTTAGCCTCCCTTGCAGTTACCTATACATGACCTGCCCAGTAAGTAGGGAGCCTGCTGAGACTCCAGGGCAGATGGAGGAGAACCAGGGACATGGCTGCACACACTGAGCTCCTTCCCCAACCAAAATGGTCATTCTGCCCCCAGTCTTCTGTCTGCCATGCCCCATTGGGTGAGCTCTACCACACTAAGCAGCATTCCTGTCAGTTTCCATCTTCGCAATTCCAGGAGGAATCAGAAGGCTGGGAGTTGAGAAAGTTACAGGTCACAGGCTGGTCCATGTAGACTAGGTGATGGACCCAGATGACAGGAGTCCAGACCAGGGAGAGGCGGACCATGCCATGGCATCTGATGGCAGTGGGAAGTGTCAGCACAGCCCCACCCTGAGAGCCCTGCTGATCACTGATCCATGGTGGGGAGCTGCTGAGCCACCAGCCTTGGGGGAAAGGACATGATGTCACAGGTACCACTCTGGAGGTTTGTTCCACTCTTGAGCCAGGATCAGCTAGCTTTGGGGCTGGAGCCATTAGTGGTGCAGCTCCATCTCTGGAGCTGCAGGTGGAGGTGGCATAGATCCCAACTCTCTGGGTGGCACTGCACAGACAGCTGGAGCAGGAGCGGGCTGGAGTTCCTGAGTACACTGCTGTGGAGCTGGCACTGGAGCAGTGACTGCAACAGGGGATCCTGGTGACTGACTTTCCATGCAGGAAACGGCCGAATGCCTGTCAATGATTCCTCAGTCCATGGTGCCACCCCATGTGGTCTTGCCAGACTTCAGCTCCCTAAACCACTAGCTCAGACTCAGTGGGGTCCAGGATCTCTAACCAAATTAGAATCTGGAATGTGAAGAGAGTCTGGTCTGAACTAAGCAAGTTGTTCTATTAAAGGCCACTGTGATTTTGAAGCTGGGACATGGTGGGGTAGTCTTCAAAAACTCAATCCAGCTGTTCCAGATGTGAGTGAGGGTACTGGGGAGAATGAGCAGTGGAGCAGGCTCAGAAGTCTGGAATTAGACTTGACACCAGGAATCAAAGCACCTCGCTGTGCAATGGGGCCCAGGGGAGGGCCCCAGTCCTCATCCCCTCTGTGGCTTTCCTTGCAATGAAAGTCCTGGGCATTGAGCCAGTCTGGAGAGAAAACACTGACTGATCTTCCCATGGGCCCTTCTCCCCGGGGTAATGAGCTCGCCTACCCCACTGCCGTGCTCCTTGATAAGCAGCACTGGGGCTGGGAGGCAGATATGTAAGCAGCCTGCTGGGCCCACCTTCTGCCGTGTGAACTTGTCTCTGCTATTCTGGAGAGGGAGTATGGAGAGGGGCAGGCTGTGCAGGTGACGGTAAGTCAGGGAGGGGCCTGATCCTCTAACCATCCGTCTGGTGCCCCAGGTCCCTTTTGTTCTTGTCCATTTTTGTTCTCTGCCTCATTTACTCCTGTAGGAGAAACTGCCAGTCTTCAGATTCCTATGGGAATCCAAAGACCTGTAGATCCAGAGGTTCTGCCAGTGCATCCCAGCGATAGTGCCCACAGCTCCAACTTTCTTCTTCCAATCTCATGGGCAGAAAATGGGAGGGTCCACCTAAAGTAGCGACCCTGTGACAGACCCATGCACAGGACCAGTCTAGACAACAAAGGAGAACAAGAGGCTCTGCCGACTCTGGTGATAATGGAGACCCTGGAGTTGTGTCTGCCTTGTGCATCGACTATCTCTATGTCTGAAAAATTACCTGCGTGTACCAGGTGCTCAGTACATACTTTGAGTGAATTAAGTGAAAACACAAATTTCCCATTATGTGAGTGGACTTGAGGCTCCACAGTCTTCAGCCAGACTGTCCTGATCTGCCATACCCAGGACAAGGAGCAGACCCAGAGGGATCACAACTAAAATCTCCTTTCCTAATAGTAAAGCATTGTGCTTTCCATGTGCTACTCCGAATAGTGGCCACAGACATCCCTGGGAGAGAGAAGCAATGAACCTGATCACATAATAAGAACCAGCATGTCCAGCAGCCCTTCTGCAGAGCCACGTACCAGGCAAGCCCCTGCCACTGCTGATCCCCTGAGTTCCTGTAGTGCCCCCAACATGCTCATCCTCTAACTGTTACCGGAACCAAGCCACTTTAGCAGCTTGGATGCCTACAGGAGCGGTGGGGCCTCTTATCCCGCTGCTCCGGAGTCAGTTATGGCAGTTGCTCCTGCCCAGTAACTGCCGTTTTTGTATGGACCAATCAGGTGCTAGGAGCTGATGGGTCGGTCCAATCAGCTCCAGGATTGAACATGGTCCAATCAGACTTATGGATGGTACTCTGGGAGAGGATATAAGCCAGGACTGGCGGGACCAGGAAAAAAAGATGGAAGGAAAAGAAAAAAATTGAACCAAAGAGGGGGGAAAAGATTGAACCGAACAGAAGACACGACACGACCAGCCTCCAGGAGAAGAAAGACGACGGTTCCAGACTCTGAAGAGAGAAGAGAGAAGTCAGTTCCTGGCCTCTGAGAAGAGAAGAAAGAAGAAAAGAAGCACCAGCAGCCGCCCTCCGGAGAGGAAGAGAAGCCGAAGGACTCTGAAGAGACTGGGCCTCTGTTCCTGTGTCTGACGTAGCCTGAAAGGCGCCCCGGAGGCCTGTTTGTTGGCCTAACCCAGCACCTCCCAAGGAGCTGCCACCCCCGATGCGTTCTGGGTGAGGCGGCCGCCACCTGAGGCTGCAGTGAGCTCTCTGTTTTCCCCTGTTTGTACAATAAACCCCATGTTTGCTGTTGTTCCTGTAGCCTGAGGTTTCCTGCAATTGTGCGCACGGGTGAGAAACCATGGACAGTGACCTGTCCTCTCATCGGGCACTGTCCTTTGTTGTATTTGGCCTTTTGGCCTTTTGGGGCATTTGGATGGCTCTTGCCGCAGAGCCTGGGCATTTGAGGCCCGTTCTGCCTGATTTCAGTTGGCCACCACGAAGGGACTAGACACCCCTTCTGCCCAATTTCATAACTACCCCATTTTCAGGAGAACAGCATGAAAATTAGAGAGGTCCAGTGGCAAATCTAAGACACCTAGAAACTAGGTGGGAGATTCACCACTGCCCCCTAGATGGGGTGAGAACTTCCCTCCTCCACACCTGGTCAAGAGGAGCTGGGTGCTGGGGAAGGCATGGCCTCTAAAGAGGAACTTGGTGATGCAGGGGATGTTCCTATGCGAGAAGGTTGGTACCCCTCTCTATACCAGTTTCTCCTTCTTCCTGACACCAGTCCCAGGATCTTGCAGGCCTGCCTTAGGCCCCAGGCTCACAGGGAAGGGGTCTTGAGTGCCCTGGCATTCCAAGAGGTCAACATATGGACCATTCCTGTAATTTTGAAATAGGAGGGCAGCTACCTCCCAGGCCTTGCTCAGAACACAAGGCTGACTGGAATGAAGTCATAACCCCTGCCTCTGCCAGGGTGGCTGAATGAATGTGTACTCGGTCTCCTAAAATGATAAGCCCCTCCTTGGGTTTCCCAAGCACATGTCCAGTCATAGGGGGATTTGTTTGTCACCCCAGCAGTGCCCTCTGGGCTGTTAGTCTGTTTAGCCGGGCCAGTGACAGGCAACTGCTGGTTCCTTTCACAGCTGCTCAAGAGAGGAGAGATAATTGGGCCATGCAGGGAACATGACCTTGGACTCATTAGCAGCATGCTTTAATCAAAGCCAAGCAATCACAGGTGTGTGTGCCCTCCGTGAATGTCCTGCATCTCATTTTGAAAATTTACAAGGAATATAAATATTTTTATAATCCTGGGATCATTGTGCACTATTAATGAATGATTTTGTGGTGTTGAATGTCACTATCTCATTTGCTCTAATCAGCTTAACTTCATTTGAAAAAGTGGTCTTCTAATTCCTGTCTGGAACATGGAAATACTCCTTGACCTGATGGCCACCACCTAGAATCCCTTATGGCAGTAGACTGGGTATAAATCTTAAATGAACTAATTGATTCTGGAATTGCCCATATTTTCATGATCTCACAAGATTGATTTCCTTTCCTTTAAACTGTCTAATTAAAGGGACATTTTCATCTGAGGCACAGTCCCTGAGATTTTCCATTATAATTAAAAAAATATATATTTATTTTTGCATACAAGCTGGTGCAAGCCAGAGGCATGGGGGCCGTGAGAGGGTTCACCAGAGATAGAGTGGGCAGAAGAACGGGCAAATTGACTGAAATACACTGCTGAGGGGAGCAGCGGCCGAGGCAGGAGAGGTCTGCTGCGCTGTGTGGGAATCTCCCCAGCTGGGCATCAAACTCACGCCGCAGCCACAGCCAGATCCACAGCTCTGCGCTTAACCCTTTGCACCACCAGGGAGGTCCTTCCATTATAATTATCATTCTGATAGACAGCTTCTTCCCATCTAATGAGAAGCCAGGCTTCTCAGAGGGCAGTAGTTCTCTGGTGAGGGTGGAGCTGGAGGAATTCCAGGGGGAAGGACTGGCTGGGCTGGGAAGACCAGTGTATGGAAGCAGCCCAGTCCCCTCTGCTTGAGAGGGCACTCTGATTTGCTCACCTCTGTAAGATCATTATTCTCAGGAACTTGTCTGTGGGAAAGAATTCACTTGTCTCTGGGAAGGAACCCCTAGAAAGAGAAGGTCTGTTCCCTTCCCGAAAATCCTCCCTGTGTCACAGCCCTGCAGCACTGCCAGCCCCCAGGACTGAGCTTGCCGTGCTGTCACTGTCTTACAGGGGGGTCCTGTAAGAGTTAGTGGGAGTCTGCACTCTGCCCAGCAGCTTCTCTGGACCCATGAGTGTGGCACAGGATGTCCCCATGTGGGAGGAATCTCGGAGGTGACTGAGTGCTGGTCTAGTCTCCGCCTCTGGTTGAGGCTCTTCACAACTGCAGACCTCGGATCCTCTTGCTCTAAAGCAGGGATGAATCTTCCTCCTACCTCTGAGCCCAAGTACCTAAGTCCTATGTACCACCCCACACATAGGGGGTACCAGGAATGCCACCTGAGGATGCTACTGTTGTGTGACTAGCTCTGTGACTCCAGGTGAGTTACTGACATGCTGGACTCTTGTTCTGCAACCATTCCAGGCAGAGTAGGTTCATAATTGGTTCAGGCAGCTTGAAAGAGAATCTTGGAATCCTCGGCACCATCCTCATAGGTTAGGGGAAACAAGCCACCAGGGAGACAGCAAATTGGGCCCCGTTGCAAATCCCTATAACCTCTTTGCTAGTCTCTACTGCCTCTGATGCTCTCCACTCTGCCACATGGTCCTCTGCTGCCATGTCTTTATATGCCCAGTCTCTCGTCTCAGGTGTGCCCACTTATGCACGACCACGCCATGTTCTAGGAGCCCGCCATCAGGCATGCATGTAAGACCACAGGTGTCAATCATTGATGCTAATGGCAGGAGGGTGGGAAAAACCTGATAACTTCCATCTAACCTACAACTCTGGAAACATGTAATTTATTAACCTGATGTTTCTGGACTGTGCTGTACTCTGTCAGGTACAGGGGTGGTATTTCTGCTATAGTTCAGATGGCTTCCAAAAGACAAATTGTACCAAATGCCATCTGTTTCTATGAAACAAAATACCTCCCCAAATGTCAAAATACATATCACTGCAGAGTTCTCATACACACCTTTGGTAACCTTCACAGCATTGGTGACGATCAGGTAAACAGGACATTTACGACGAAGAAAAGGGTCTCAAAGAATTTAGTGATGTGTTCAAGTAACACTGTTGGAAACTCCAGCCTTTGATTTCAGCACCATGCCAGGGGGTCCATTGGTTTCAGGAGGAAGATCTGGACCTGAATCACAGGGTCATGAAGTCTTCCTAGCCAGGTGAAGACGGACTTGTAAAGGTACATGGTTCTGCCCATTCGCAGAATGATAAGTTACCTGTGACATCAAGATACACAGAGGTCCACAGATGTGGTGTAGACATGTGTCACAGAGACTGAGACTCTGCTTGTGTACTGTCCAACAGAAGTATAATAGAAGCCAGAAATGTCATTGCATCCTTTATAGAAATCACATAACAAATACATTGTAAAGGAAAATTTTATCTAACAAGTTACTTTAAATATAATATCAACATGTGCAGATATGCAGCAATTATGATTAACATATTTTTAAAGATTTATTTATTTATGCATACAAGCTGCGGTGTAGGCCAAGCATGTGGGGTGGTGAGAGGATTCACCAGAGACAGTGGGGAGCAGAACAGGCAGATCAAAGAAGTACACTGCCGAGGGGAGCAGTGGGAAGGGCAGGAGAGGTCTGCTGCGCCATGTGGGAATCTCCCTGGCCAAGTATCGAACTTGTGCCACAGTGGCTCTGCACAGTTTCATAGTGCTGCACTTAACCCGTTGCACCACCAGGGAGGCCATGATTAATATATTTTAAACTCATCTTTTGCACTAATTTCCTGTTCTTTTGTATGTCAATTTCTTATGTGGTAACATTGTTTTACAACACTGTATATAATTTAGGGGTGCAGAGTCACACTTCTCCCATGTATGTTGGCACACCACACCCACCACTGACAACTAACTCCTCAATCCACCACTCCAGTCTACGGCCTCTCTCCCTCTGTGCTCCCCACACTGCCCTTCCCCTCTTTTCTTGCCACCACATCACATGTCCTCATGAGTACTTCTCTCTAGTGGCCATCTCCTAGGATATCACAATCTGACACTGAGCAAGAACGATTCAGCTTTCCTGCAAGATGGAGCAGCTCAGGGAGAAAAGGAGGGGTGGAGGTATCCTAATCTGTCCCCCTAACCGCTCCGTTATTTGTCATTCAGATGGTGTCTTTTATGTTAAGAAGTAAATGCCTTTTCATATTTTTAATCTAACCAGCTAGTCATCTCACTGTTAGATATTCAGTTATCTGGTAAAGGCATTCTGTTCTCTAGAGTTCTCTGAGGAAGCCATGTATCTGTGAGGGAGTACACAAACATGACTCCAATAATAGCAACAAAATTAGAGGATTTCTGAGCAAAAATTCTTTCTGTAATTTGACAAGTTCACATCAGCCACATCCAAGGATCTGAGACACAGATTTTATTTTGGGTTAATGTCAAATGAATGTGCTTTAATTTCACTTTGTTTTATTTTTGTCATTCAGCAAAAATGACTGATTGATGATGGTTGGAATGTAATTTAACTCTACAGAGAGAAGGGAAATCCAAAAAAATGAGTCACATGTCAATGACTCATTTACTCATCAATCATGTCCTAATAAAACTATGATTTTTAATGTTTTTTTTTTTACTTCTTAAAGATTTGTTTGTATTTATGTATGCATACAAGAACTGAGGAATAAGCCAGAGGTACAGGGGTAAGAACATTCACCAGAGACAGAAGGGGAGCAGAATAGGCAGATCTACTGAAATATGGTGCTGAGGGGAGCAGCAAGCTAGACAGTAAAGATCTGCTGTGCTGTGAGAGTTATCTTCCTGACCGGGGATCAAACTCATGCTGCAGTGTCTGGAGATAGCTTGATAGAGAACAGACTTAACCCCTAAGCCACCGGAGAGGCCCTATGTTAATTTTTGATCCAGATTAAAAAGACTTATTTCCCCAATCAGTTAGGCAGTTATTAATTCAAACTAAAATGTTCCCAAGAAATGAAAATAAATGATTATGCATAAATTACACATTTACATAAAGAAATTTTGTCAATTGGCAAAGCTTCTCAGAAAACATTTACATTCCATGATCTGGCTATGGATGTGGATGGGAGAGAGACATGTAATCTTTAAACCTTAAAGAGTATGAGAATATTCTCTACCTGTCTGAAGTGATATAATATTTCCTAACATGACTTGATGATATCATTATCATCTAATGATAAGAGAATGACAGCAAGGGTCCCAATGACTGTCTATTCTTAGAGGGAGTGTTTCCAAGTCAACAATTGTTCTTTTCCTTGGAATTTGCCCCATGGACTGACTCACCACCCAGAAATGTCTGTGAATTCCCTCACTCCAAGTGTTTAGGCACAGTGTAAAACTAGTGAACTTTGTCAATTGTAGAGATGGAAAGAGATGGAAAACGTGGAGTATACAAGTATTTTTTGCATTTTTTTTATACAAGCTGGGGTACAGGCCAGAGCTATGGGGTGGCGAGAGCCTTCACCAGAGACAGAGTGGGGAGAAGAATAAGCAGATCAGAAATACACTGTTGAGGGGAGCAGCGGGCGAGGCAGGAGAGGTCTGCTGCACCATGTGGGATTCTCCCCGGCTGGGCGTCGAACTTGCATCACTGCTGCCGACAGCTCCGCAGCGCAGCGCTCAACTGCTGCGCCACCAGGGAGGTCCCAGTATTTTTTGTTTGTATTTTCTTCCATCATTTAGATGGAGCCCTTTGTACAGTGCTTATAACCCTTCAGATCCCATACTGCTCTGCCAGGTGATTGATAATTCTTGCCTGTGAGATGACTTTTTGGTGGAACATGATGAGACCCATAGAGTTGAAGAAGAGGTGGGTGTAAGAGTCTTGTGACCTTGGCAGATTCATTCTACTGTCATGAAATGCCCTCTTCTTCTCTCTGAGGGGTTGCACTTTTGGTAGAGACATGATTACACACTGGGCTGTAGATCTGGGGCCTGGGGAAGAGCATTTTCAGCATCAGAGGGTGGCTGGAGCCGTAGTCGAGAGCGTCACATTTTTAAACAAATGGAGTCAGACTGAAGTTTTATGTGATATGAAAAAATAGTAAACATATACTCATAGAAGCCCCATAGGGAGGATGGAAATCAGTGGGCTTTTATTTAACAGTGCAGATTCTTAACAGGCCAAGCACTGACATCCACTGTTGACTCTTCACTCAGTAAAATTATGTGAATATCAAGTATTTTCATGTCAGCGGGTGGCATTCTCTATTAAACATACTTCATAACTTCATCTCATGGCTGCTACATCACCTCTTATTGTTGAATTACAAAGCTTTTGCCTCATTTTGCTTTTTTTGCTAGTGTTTGATATATTCTGAATTCTCCCTCATGGTGAGTTGTACTGTCTGTGTAAAGACATTTTTTTTGCACCAGGCTTTCACGTCTCTGCATATGGGGGTCATGGTTCAGAATCCCCCACTTCACAATGGGATCATGTCCAGCCACTGAGGATAGGCGATATGCCTTGGGAAAAGACTAGCATTGAGAAACTTCAGACCACTTCCTGGGTGCTTTTATCAGTAGTCTCCCTAATCAACTGTTTCACAAAGCAGCGATCTGACTGTCTACAAATCCTAGTTATCTCTTGCAGAGACTTGTAGTTCTCTAATTTTGTAGCTGTAGAAGCTCTTTAGCTTGTCCAAGAAAGGTAGTGAAGAAGACAGCCTCCCTACGTCTCTACTCCCCCAGGAGTTTTCCTTTCTCAGTTCCCCAAGGCCTTTTGGCCTAGTACACGTGAAATACATATCAAGGATAGAAGCAAAGCAAACAAGGACAGTCACCTAGAAAATCTAACTTAGTTCATTTATGTTGGCACTATGGCTTCTCCAATCTGCAATTCCAGATTATTCTTGTTGTTAGGTGTCAAATAGCTTTTCCTTGTTTTTAGATGGAAGTGATTTGCCTAGTAGCTCCTAGCTTCTGAAGTGGCACCCCATCAGCTGGCAAAAAAATGTCACGCCTCCCCTGCATCTGGTGAGACTCAAAGATTCATCAGCTGATGGAGTTTTTCTGCTTCCACCTTCAGACAATGAAATATTTATGGACAACCTTTGCTTTGGATACTGCACTAAGAAATCTTTGACAGAATTGATGCTGCTGTGTCTGAAAAGAAAAGGTATCAGTGGTCTTTCCTTTTGAGCATCAAGAATGGATAAAATATCTTGAGTTAGGAAGTAATATGATTTTGTTCTCCATGAGGTTGCTCTTTGTCAGAAAGGAATTGTAGGTTAATCTCTGGTTGCTCGGAAAGAAAGAGCTTGGGCACTTTGTCAGGGTGGTGTTGTCCCAGGAACAGACTGCCCCTCTCTTCCTGTCCTTGGCTGTGGCACAGCAGGCAGTGCCCATTCCTGAAGAGAAGCTGTGTTTGCAGGTTCCCTGTTACCCTCACTATAAAAGACCCCACTCAGTGCTGTCAAAGGGGCCTCATGTAGGAGGTAATGGGTAAGTGGGGACCTGACAAATGCACATGTGGAGTGGCTACTGGGAGGAAAGTCAGAACAAACAGTTCATGTGCAAGCTCCGAAGTAGGGTGGAAAGGGGTTCCTTCCCATACTGAATGAACTGGGGGTGTCTGAGACACAGCATAGTGGTGGAGGGGATGTGGAGCATGTGGGAGCTGGGTGTCTGGCAAAATCAGATGGTGGGGGGTTTGCAGATGGGTTCAGACCTTTCATCTTTGTTCTGTGAGTGATCATAAGACCCTGGAAAATCTGAGGA
This sequence comes from Scalopus aquaticus, assembly GCA_004024925.1. Taxonomy (NCBI): domain Eukaryota; kingdom Metazoa; phylum Chordata; class Mammalia; order Eulipotyphla; family Talpidae; genus Scalopus; species Scalopus aquaticus. The sequence continues at coordinate 61,410 of PVIJ01009657.1, forward strand.
GGGTGGAGTGGGCGGCAGTAGATATATGACTCCTTTATGGGGAGATGGCTGACAGGTTGGGAGGCATCTCGGCTGCTATAGAGACAGGTGGCTTCCCAGACAGAGGAGGTGATGGAGGGAGATGGTCTGGGCTTCGTGGGCATTGGCTCCCTGTAGGAGTTTGGGGGTGGAAGTGCAGGCAGTACCTGCCTTCCTGGCCGTGGCTTTGGGGAAATGATGTATACTTGGGCAGTGACAGCTGTGAGTGGGGTCTCTGGGCCCACTAGACCAGGTTTTCACACTCAGAAAAGTCAATGGGGACATCTGTCTCCACAGAGAGTGACTCTGGGCTGCTGGTTACCTGCATGGATGTAGACCCAGAGAATAGTCTGAAGCAGACAAGTCACAGGGATGTGGGTGTAGGCAGAAGATGCTCAAGGAGGGTGGCCAAACTGGAGGGACTTCAGCAGTAAGGTGGGTAAGTACCTGGGAGGCCATTCACACCTGCAGCTGCCCCACCCAGTGATCTGTATAAGGTTGTTCAAGGAGCAGGGGCTCCACCTTCTCACCACAAGGACAGTGCATTTCCTTTTCTGCTCTTACTGACTCTGTGAAGCATCAAAGATGTCCCTTCATCCCTTAGGGTCAATCATTCAGAGCTTTATGCTGAGTGATTCCTCCCAACAGTGGTCCTGCTATTTCTCAACAAAATGGGAAACGTCAGTTGGGTAAACATGACATCGTGTTACCTTCAGATCCCGGCCACGGTCATCCATAGGTGAAGAAAAGTATCTGGTTTATAAAGACTTGATTGCTCTCTTGTCCCTTAAAATTTGGCATAATTTTAGCATATTCTAATTTAGCCTTTCAAAGTTAGATAATAGGTGTTTCAAAATACACTAAATTCTAATCTAAACATTTGGATTTAATTTGAAAGAAATGAGTAGAAGTGAGTTGTTTTCCTGAAATTTATAACAAACGAATATGCATGAATGCTCTTGATGATCTCCTGAATGTTACCCCTTCATTTAAATGAGACAGTTTTGACTTTCATGCCAAGATCAATACTTTTTGGTCCTTACTTGAAAATATTACAGTATTCACAGCTGTTTTTTCATTTCAGATATTCAGCTATAAATTAACTTGTAATCCTCTTCTGTAGATTTGTTGGAACAGTTACCTTATTAATCAGGGTGACTTATTACACAGAATTATGAGGATCAAATCAGGTCTTCTGTCACTGAGTGAGGAAAGCTTTTTCTTACAGGATTTGCCATTGACACTGCTCGTTCTACAGTCAGTGACCCCACTGGGAAGAGACTGAAGACGTTTGCTTTATTGTCAAACTCATTTCTCTCTGTGTAGGTGATGTGCAAACCAACTTGAAATGAAAGCTATGCCTGAGAGTAAGTACTATTTTATTTAAATCAATAAGGGTGTGTGTGTGTGTGTGTGTGTGTGTGTGTATTGTGATGAACTGTAACCTCAGTCATGGAGATCCTGTTACCTCTCAGAGATGGTGCAGATATTCACCTTCTCCTACTGTCCAGGACGCCTTTACATTGCAAGCCATGGACTTGCCCCGTCATTGCATTTTATGTAAAGAACACATGCAGAATTCAACAGCAATGAGTTTGATATTAACCAGATAATAGGTGACTAAAAATATATTGTGTGGCCCAGTTTCATTTGCCACTGTAATAATATCATTACATCTCACCAATGAGTTATGAAATTGTCCACATTTCAAAGTAGGAAAGTTAACCAATGAGTTTACATTTATTATTTGAAGCTTTAAATCTAACACACAGTGCATCTGTTCAGTTCGCCCTAGATAGACATTTGACTGTGTAACTTTGGTAAGTGTTCTCTCTTTGTTTTGTTAAAGCTCAGTGGTACCAAAACAAGCACTTTGACAACTGACTTAGCCAGTACAAATTATTGTGCGCATTGTCAGCTTAGTCATCAGTGTTTGAATAGACAGCATGTCATTATCTTCCTTTTCATTATTCAGCCTTATAGATTCTTTTTTTTTTTAGTTGTAACATTAAAACACTTTACTATCATTGTATGAGACTTTCATTTCCTCCACATCCTTGCCAACACCCTGTATTATCAGTCTTTTTTAACTATCTCAGTAGTATTTTGTGGTATTTCAGCAAGTTTTAATTTTTATATCCCTAATAACAAAAGATGTCCTCAGTGAAAAACCAAAAACAATAAAATGTGTAGAACAAAGCATTTTTAACTTAGGTTTGGTAAAGATTTCTTAATTTCAAGGAAAGCACAATACTTAAAAGTTGATAAATATGACTTCATCAAATGTGACTTCTGGGGCCTCCCTGGTGGCGCAGCGGCTGAGTGCTGCGCTGTGGAGCTGTGGAGCTGCCGGCGGCGCGCGGTGCGGGTTCGATGCCCAGCCGGGAGAATCCCACATGGTGTGGCAGACCTCTCCTGCCTCGCCCTCTGCTCCCCTCAGCAGTGTATTTCTGATCTGCCTGTTCTGCTCCCCACTCTGTCTCTGGTGAACCCTCTCGCCGCCCCACGCCTCTGGCCTGTACCCCAGCTTGTATAAATAAATCTTTAAAAAAAAAAGTGACTTCTACTCTTTGAAAGTCACTCTTTTAAAATACTAGAAGAAAAGTCACAGGTTATTCGTAATCATGTAAACACTTATTTTTAGAACATACAAGGAATTCTCAAAACCCCATAGTAGGAAAACAAAAGAACAATAAATACAGCCTTATAGATTCTTATTTGGTGTAAAGCCTGTGGTTGCCTTCTTCCTGTTTAGTGCATGCACCATTTTCTCTGCCCTGTATTAGCCAGGTATAACTGGAGAGAGTGAAAAATCATGTGATTTTGGTTTGCTTACCCAATTTCAGAGACTTCTATGAATTTATGGGGAAGATCTCTAGACTTCAAAAGGATAAATGGGCATTGAGGACTGATGAAAGAATCAGTATAAAGTTGAGTCTTATCTATTTTAATACCTGGCAAAGCTGAGATATGTTTCACCAACCTCAGAGCAAAGCACCTACATGGCAACCAAAGGTGATGGCCTTTGGGATCTTGGGGTGCTGGCACCACCTGTGGAGCAGTATTTCTGGGCTCAATGGCTTTTGTGTCTGTGGCCATTCAGTTTCCCTGAGGCTCAGTATCCTCATTTGCATGGATGATGGGCTAAAGATTCTTCCCTACGTATGTGGATTCCATATTTCTAAAAGCAAGAGTTAGAGGTGAATGATTCCATGCTGATGGTATTTCTGTGAATCAGGAGGTGGTAGGGAATGGGGAGAGTAGTGGTTTCTTTTGGAGATGAGGTAGAAGTGTTATCAGCGATCCCCTGATCTCTGAGCTCTGCCTGCATTCTTTTCTCCATGGAGTGAGGGTGGGGTTGCGGGGCCATGTCCTCCCCTGCCCTTTCATTCTATCTCATGGAGACCTTCAAGAGACTCCTGAGAAAAATCATTCCATTTGAAAGAATCCCTCACAACCTTGTTAGCTCAAGGTTATCTTTTATCTGATTTCTCTTTTCCTGGGTAGGTTGCAGGTTGAGAAGCATTCAAATATCTCCTTTCTTAGTGGTTTCCTTTTTTAGATTGGAAGAATTCTCGTTTCTCTTGTGCTGCTTAGATCCAGGAGTATCATCCAGGAATGCTAATGTTAGTTTCCTTCCTTTGAAATTAGAGAAATCCATGAGTTCCATTTGTAGTCTAAAGAGAAAGTCTCATACCCTTCGATCTGCTCAGTCAGCAAACTGAGCAGACTTCCTGTCCAATTGTCATAGTGAACTTAGAGATTTGCTTCAGATGTGTGTCTTATTTCATTGATTTCTCAGAGGTTCATGAAGATCTGTTTCAGTTTGAGATTGTTTTGTGTGGTGTGTTCTTTTTTTTTAAATATATATATTTTTATTGTTATTTATGTCTTTACATTTTGTATTCCCCTTGGGCAGCCCACCACCAATTCACCCGTGATCCATCTCCATGGTCCCTTGTGTTCTTTTCTATTCCATTTTGTGCGCTTTTCGTTCCCTCCCTCCGCCTCCC
>PVIJ01009658.1:0-15123 GCA_004024925.1 Scalopus aquaticus
CCACACCTCTCACCAACACCCCCCCCACACACACACACACCCCACCCCCATCTCTGGCCTACAGCCCAGCTCTTGTTTGCATAAATAAATAAATCTTAAAAAAAAAAAAAACGTCCTGAAGCGTGTGGTTTCAGAAACAACCAACTTAAAGTGGTATGGTTGTCCCCCAGGGCATCAGCACAGAGTGGATTGTCAGTCATCATTGGCAGCCAAGGATCCCAGCCAGGACTTATGCTGCAAGCCCTGTGCGTGTCCCCCGCGCCCAGCTGTTATTGGCTGTTCAGCACTGACGTCTGCTTAACTGGCGCGGGTCAAACAAGGCCGCGGAGGAGTTGAGTTGTCCTTTTCTCGGAGTTCATTGGTTTGTGTACCCGTCAGTCACCAGATTCTGGCTTTCCGCAATCTTTGGCGACTGGTGGGTTCAGGACCTGGGCTCAGCAATCGCCTGGACATGGCCGACGATAGCAGCTGGAGGGTAAGTGTGGTGGGTACCTGGGCCCTGCGGAAGTTTCTTAGCACCGTCGGGATAAACTCAGCTTTCACCCAGGAAGGGGACTGGATGGGGCCTCGGTATCGGGGCGCAGCGGCCACCGGCTTAAGCACGTCTCTCGTCGCAGCCGCCGCGCCCCTGCGAGGCCTACCGCGCGGAATGGAAGCTCTGCCGCAGCGCCAGACACTTTCTGCACCACTACTACGTCCACGGCGAGCGGCCGGCCTGCGAACAGTGGCGTCGGGACCTGATCAGCTGCCGAGACTGGGAGGAGCGCCGGAGCGCCGACGCCCAGGTGTGCTGGGGGTATCGGGTGGCCTCTGAGATGCTCTGGAGAGGAGCATTGCCAGGATCCCCTTCCCTCCGTACTTCTCCCCTTCAGAGAAATGAAAAGATTAGTATGTCAGCTGGGCTTTCAGACGCCGTTAAAGACATAGGACAAAGCAAGAAGGGTGCGGTGTATTGCAACGTGTAGAGAGAGGCGGGGTCCCCCTACTCTCCAGAGCTGGCCTGCGGAGAAGCACAGATGCCTGGAGCAGAGGTCATGGTGAGCTTAAGGGATGAGATTGGAGCGAAACCAGGTAGCTAGTGGGCCTTATAAAGAATTTAAATTCTACCCAAACGTTTGCTGGGAGGCATGATTTTATTTCTGTAGTTGTCCAACCATTCAGCAGAATTTATGTTGTGCTTTTGGAGATACAGGAGTGATGAGAACAAACATCTATGCTAGAATACTGTGGCAGCTTGGAGGCCTTTTTTATGGCAGGGAGATAGAGAGGTACTTGCCAGGGTGTAATACCCATGGGAAGTGCCAAGGGAAAGAGAGAAAGCAGGACTGACTGCTACTTCAACAGTTGTTAAATGAATGTGATCACTGAAACAAACTGATGTGGAAACCAAGCTACTGTACATAAGATGAAAATGATGACAAGTCCACAATAAATGGAAGTACAATAAAGACGGAGAATAGCTTGTAGCCTATATGACAGCAGAATGATAGCATATAGCATACACACATATATACACACATATATATATTTAAGAAGCTCATATTTCAGTATTAAAAATGGGGGTGATTTCATAATAGAAAAGTGGGCAAGGGCTGAAGAAGGAATTCGATCAGAAAGAAAATTAAATGGCAAGGTATATAAATTGAATAGTAGGGCCTCCCCGGTGGTGCAACGGGTTAAGTCTCAGCCTATGAAGCTGTCTGCAGCCACTGCAGCACTAGTTCGATCCCCAGCCAGGGAGGTCAGGGAGATTCCCACATGGCGCAGCAGACCTTTCCTGCCTCGCCCACTGCTCCCCTCAGCAGTGTACTTAAGTCCATCTACCTGTTCTGTTCCCCGCTCTGTCTCTGGTGAATCCTCTCATCACCGCACACCTCTGGCCTACACCCCAGTTCTTGTATGCACAAATAAATAAATCTTTAAATAAATAAATTGAACAATAAAGGGTTTCTGCCCAGATGAATGTCTGAAGTGTCCATAGGGAATTGAAGAGTCAGGTACTGGCTCAGTGTTGGTGAAGTATCTTCAGGTATTCTGCTTATCTAAGTGTCAAATGTATACCTTTGACCCTGATGCTTTACTCCTGAAAGTTTATCCTAGGATAATAAGTGAGTAACAGTGCACAGTTAAAAGTTCAAAATGTCCATTGTTTCACTCTTTGTAATAGGGCAAAGCCTCCTACGTTCTACTAATAGATGTTTGGCCAAATAAGTTCTCTCAAATAATACTACATTACCATTAAAACAGGTAGTAAAATCTCCCCTGGCATATTGCTTAGTGGAAAAAAAAAAAGCAAGAAGTATACTTAGCCAACAAATTATTTCATCTCTAGAGAAAGATGTTATAGATTTAAAATATGGGCCTAAAGAGGTAGCAAAGAAGCTCTTAATTTTACCTTAGGGGTGGGTGCCATATTCTACTTTGCATTTTTGACAGCTTTTCAAATAAGAATAAAAGTATACTATTTGAGACAATACAGTTTGAGCAAAAACAGACAGGTAGAGAAAGTGAATTATGTGCCTGGTACCTCCCAAGTGCCCTGTCATAGTTGTGATATACTGTCTTGTGTTTATTTTGGTGGAGAGAATGGGAGAGAGAAACCCATGGTTTGAGCAGCACCTGCTGTCTGTCATTAGGATTCCTCACCTGTCCAGGGAGCCCTGGATATGTGTCTCTTGCCTTACCTTCCTCCCTGCTGGTCACTCTTTCATACTCTTGTCCCTCCTCTCAGCTCAACACCCATCCTGATCTTAGCAGGTGAACTTCATTACTGAAAGTGTCAAGCTCTGAGGCCTATGAGAAAACATTTTAAAACTTCCTCATATTGGGATGAAAACGGGGGCTTGTGGGTAAAAACACAGCAACTATGGTGGAGGATGGTGGCTGCTTCAGTGGTGGAGGGCTACAGTGACTCTACCTGGGAGGGGAGGTTAATCTTATACTGCCAAAACACTAGCAAGTGTGTAAAGTAATGGTACTTCAAAAACAGTGAAAAATTTTTGCTCAAGTTATGGGGATCTGCAGTTTTTCACAGTTGTTTGGGAGAAATAATGTTGCAGATCCTTGTGTGCGAATATAGAGTAATTGCTAAGGTATATTAAGGGGAAGTAGCCAAGTTTCAGAGTGGTGTGTACTGTTCTTTCTCTCTGTCCATCTGTGTTTGGAAGGGTCCATCTGTGCCAAGAGGGAGGAAGATACAGGCCCTGTGGGCACATAAGAAGCAGGAAGTAACTATGGTTTCTTTTGTACAGCGGTCCCTCTGTGAGAGTGAACGTGCCCGAGTCCAGGCTGCACAGAAGCACGCCCTGGTGTGGACCCCAAGACAGAGCCCTCCTACAGACTGGCACCTCCCTCTGCTGCAGGAGAAAGACAAGTGATAAGCACCCCTGCACAACCTTCTCTTGTCAGTTTCAAGTGGGGTTATTGTGTGATCCTAAGGACTCTGACTGGCACAGTCTAATGGATCCCTGAGAGCTCCTGCCTGGCTTATAACATGGAGCTTGCCATTTGCAGTCCTCTTTCCCTGCCCCTCACTGGGGCCCCACTGCTGCTATGACCTGAAAGATAGCTGTGCCCACTGCAGTTTCCAGGAAGCCAAGTACCACTGCAGATCTCTGAGCCTCCAGGTCAGGCAGGCTCACATTCCCCACTGGGACAACAGCACAAAAGATGGTTGTCTGGAGTTCTAGAATTCTCAGGTAAACTTTTTGAGTGGTGACCCTGAACTGTGTGGACATATGGAGGAGCAGAAAAAGGTAGCTAAATGGTTGTGCTACTATGAATGGCTTTCCTAGCCCTTGACTTGGTGATGACCAGGCGATGCCAATGCTGACGCTCACAGTTGGCTGAGTTCCATGGCAGTTCCTCTGTAGATACAGGTGGCCTCTGGACCTGCACACTGCATAGCCTAGCCTCACAATAGATGCCTTGGAGACTATAGTTTTTAAATGCACACAGCTACACAACAGGCAAGTTTGCATCAAATGGATTCTTGGCTTAAGAAACCCAAGCACAAGTCACATGAAATTTTGATCTCCTTCCTTCAGAATTTCTCTGGTTGTTTTTTAGAAAATGCAGACTATATCAAAAATCAGTTCACACATTTGATTCCAAAAAGTTGAAAATTAAATCCACAATTTAATTGTTAAAATTGTTAGATTTCACACCTGATATTGTGCTCAGTCTCAGAATCTTATATACTCATAATCTTGTAAATATTTTTAAAATACACATGTATGTTTCAACAAGAACTAGTTCTCAAAGTTCTCTTTATTATTGATAAAATGACTTACCATCTTAGGGTGCATAGGAGGCCCCATGATGTGGTGCTGATGATGAGGTGGAACGAGTACCCTCACTCTTCCATGTGTCTTCCCTCACGATTGGGTCCCAACCTGCCCATAGGCAGTGGGTCAAATACCTTTTAACTCGGGGGCCTCCCTGGTGGCGCAACAGGTTAAGTGCAGCACTATGAAGCTATCCAGAGCCACTGCAGCACGAGTTTGATACCTGGCCAGGGAGCTTCCCACATGGCGGAGACCTCTCCTGTCTCGCCTGCTGTTCTCCTCAGCAGTGTATTTTGGTCGATCTGCCTGTTCTGCTCCCCACTCTGGCTCTGGTGAACCCTCTCAACACCTCACAATCTGGCCTGCACCCCAGCTTGTATGCATAAATACATAAATCTTTAAATATATATATATATATATATATATATATAAATCTTTTTAAAAATACATATACCTTTTGGGCCTCCCCGGTGGCGCAGTGGTTAAGCGCTGCGCTGTGGAGCTGTTGGCAGCGGCGACGCGAGTTCGACGCCCGGCCGGGGAGAATCCCACATGGCGCGGCAGACCTCTCCTGCCTTGCCCGCTGCTCCCCTCAGCAGTGTATTTCTGATCTGCCTGTTCTGCTCCCGGCTCTGTCTCTGGTGAACCCTCTCGCCGCCCCACGCCTCTGGCCTGTACCCCAACTTGTATGTACAAAAAAAAAAAAAAAAACTCAGGATGGGCAAAATAATTCATCTCTTCCAAAGAGCATACACTAAAGAATGAAATTTTCTCTTACGTGTTTTCTCCTGTTTGCACCTAAGAATTCCTGTGTGTGTACCTGTGAGTGGTAGAGGTATTTGTGCATAGGACCCCAGCAGCACAGGACAGTATAACAAGCCAGGGAACCCCCATTGCAGGGTGAAGCCTTGATGTGTCTACCTGCCAGAGTATGTTTCTGCTGGCTGTGTCTGGTTTCATTTGCATTTCTGGTTAAGGAGAAGCAATGGGAGGCAGCTAGAGATCTTCAAGTATTCTCACTCTGAAACACAGGAAGCCAAGTACCACTGCACAGGATGCCTGGAATTGCACGCTGGGATTGGGAGGTTGGGGGAATGACTGAAGCATATAGGAAAAGCCTGGGCATGAGCAGCAGCCAACATGGCAGTCAGTTCTGCGGGGCCCACTCAAGGGAACTATACTTCCTGTTACCTGCTTGTTTAGTGCGGTGGGCAGCCTGCTGCTGAATGCTACGTTAGGAAGCATTATATCTGGGCAGAATGTTCATGCATCTACTCCTGTGTTTACTCTTTCACGGCATCTGAGTACCTCCTACACACAGCAGGGTTTGAGGCTCTGGGATTGCGGTCTTGAGACAGACAAGTTGCCTTCATAGAGTACCAACTTTACTTTAGGGGACAAACATTTAAACAGTAAGAATAAAGTGATGCTGAGAGCTCTGAAGAAAATGGACATTGATAAGATGGAGCAGTGTATTTTACTGCTTTTTTGTTATGATCTGGTACATACTGTTAGATACAGCGTATGTCACTGAAACAAGTTTCACAAAACAATACTTATGTGTACCATGTGATACACGGACACTTTCAAATCTGAACTATTGTAAATAAATTATATATGTAGCAACTTGGAATAAAGGCAAGAAAATTATGTGTTTTTTTGAAAAAAAATTTTTAAAGGATACATATAACCTGGTTCTCTTAGTGTAATTTCAGTGAAATGGTATAATTATAGGGGCGGAGAACATTTTATGGTGCTGGGGTGGAAGGAGGGGTGGAAGGTGGTGTGGGTGTGGCTAAAAAGGGGTGCATGAGGCTGTCCTATTGTGATGGTTATAGCTGCATAGGGCTACAGGTGGTAAAATCATGTAGAACTAGATTCAAACATGTGAGTGCAGATATAAAATCTGAAAACGCTGAGTTGAACCAGTGTTAGTCTCTGGGTACTGGTACTACCATGGTGTACAGAATGGTAGTGCTGGGGGAACAACACACAGCACCTCCCTGTAAGTTTATTTTCAACTTCCTGTGACTATATAATTACTTCAAAATAAAAAGTTCAACTGCTGGCCATGACACACTGAACTGATCATACAAACCTAATGCCTGAATACCTGTTTCAAAAACACTCCTATCAGGTACCTGCAATGGACAGGGAGCTGGGAAAGGCCCCAGTTTCTGAGCCCTGACCCAGATCAGGAGGCTCAAGCCCTGCAAGGCAGAGAGCAGGCTACAACAGGTCATGAGGAACAAGTGCTATAGGCTGATTGTGTGGGAGACAGGAAGTGTAAGCTGCATTTGGGTCAGGATGGAATTATCTGGGTGAAGGCAGCCACAGGTCCAAACTGGCTTGTGTTTTCTAGATCCCTCTGGTGCTGTGCTATCAAGCTATCACCAGCCACTGCAGTGTGAGTTCGATCCCTGGCCAGGGAGCTAACCTACATATGGCGCAACAGACCTTTCCTGTCTAGCCCGCTGTTCCCCTCTGCAGTGTATTTCAATAGATTCGCCTGTTCTGCTCCCCACTCTGTCTCTGGTGAATCCTCTCACCTCCCACACTTCTAGCCTATACCCCAGTTATATAAATCTTTAAATAAAAAAAAAAAAGAGTTAAGGTATAATGAGGTCTTTAGGGTGAGCTCTAACCCAGTGACTGGTGTTCTCATTAAAACAAATAAAGGCATAGATGCTGGATGACCTGTAGCAGCATTCTGCAAGCTAAGGAGAGGCCTCAGGAGAAATCCTGGAAACACATTGGGTTTTGGAGTTCAAGCCTCCAGAACTGTGAAAAATACATTTCTGTTAAATACATGCAGCCTAGTACTTTATTTTGGCAGCCCCAGCACACTAGTACACATTCCAATCCAGACTAAAAGCACTTGAACAAAGACAGCCCTCTGCACCAGTCAGTCCTGGGGGACACAGCAACTTTGTTAACAAGGACGTGCTTGACTTGCTCCATTCTCTTCAGCTTAAAACTCAAAGCCTGTTGATGATGCAAGGAAGCTCCTGTGTTCTATATGCTGCACCAGAAAGGCCCTGCTTCTTCTCCCTGCCTGCCTGTACAGTCAGCAATAGCTTGCATGTCCTTCACCTCTGCTCTGCCAGGGTTACTTTGTATCTCCTACCCACAGAGTCTGCAAGATGCAATTGGAATATTTTTACTGGAGGTAGCTGTGCATCTTGGTCATCCTCCAGCGCCTGGCAAAAAGAGGGCAGCTTCTCTCACCCCAAGCATCTTCAGCTAAATTTTGACACATAAAACAGACAATTAAACTTCTATTTATTCACAGCACACTTGAATGCCTGGCAAGCAGGCTTGAACTCTGGTCATTCTAGCTCTCAAGAGCACATGTTCTGAGGACAGCTGTCTCTAATCCTATCTCTTGAACTCCACCTGTGTGTACACCTTGGTTATGTCATGGTACCTGCCTTCAGGAGGCTGATAGTTGGAAACTGGTGGTGTATAATCTGGCCCTTCCCTCTCAAAAGGGAACAGGTTGGGGTCCCTCTTGGTGGCTTCCACATGGAGTTCTGGAGACGTGAGTCGCAGTTCCTGTAGAGCTTCTTGCTGGGCCTCAAGCATTGACCTGATGGCATCTCTCTCCATCTCATGCTCTTGTTGCTTGTACAGGGACCACTTCTTCAGAAGCAGAGCTCTCCGCTCATTCTCCTCAAAAGGGAGCTCCTCCTGGGGCCGCTGTCTAGGAACACAGAAATCCAAAGATGACCTTCCTAGCCAGGAAATTTGGGTAACTCATATGACTCATGCATTCCCCACTGCCAAACATGGATGAGACTTAAGAAAATGAAAGTTTGGGACTAATTAAAAGGAATGGAATATTAAATGTGGCAGCAATGGCAGCTGATGTTGGCAACAAGCGTTACTTGTTCTCCATGCAGACAAGAAACAGAATTTCAGAGTCTGGTAGCATATTTGCCCCAAGCATAAATTACCTTATTGAGAATGAGTGTGAAATGGTGTTATATAAATGAACACCAAGGGCGTCCCCTCCTGGTGGCACAAGGGGTTAAGTCTCAGCACTATGAAGCTATCTGCAGCCCTTGCAGCATGAGTTCGATCCCTGGCCAGGGAGCTAACCCACATGGCGCAGCAGACCTCTCCCATCTTGCCTGCTGCTCCCCTCAGCAGTGTATTTCAGTTGATCTGCCTGTTCTGCTCCCCATTCTGTCTCTGGTGAATCCTCTCACCATCACACCCTCGCCCCCCACACCTCTGGCCTACACCCCAGCTCTTGTATGCATAAATAAATAAATCTTTTAAAAAAATTAACACCAAAATCCCAGGAGTCAGGACTCTGAATCAGCCCAGGAATACCAATAAAACAGCACTTATTAGTCTCACTTACATGGCTAAGTACTACTTTTAAATGGTAAACACTTTATACAACATCAACATATCCCACTTTATACAACATATCCCAACCATGAGCATTTGCATCATACAGCAAATACTTTATGGATTTCTACCATCAAGGTGGGGCAAAAACTAAAGACACAACCAAGGCCCTACTCATCAATTCCAGCTGAAACTGCTCTTGCTAAAGAGGAACACTTTGAATTCCAGATCAGTGCTGAACTGGCCTGGCTTCTCAAACAACTATTCTGAGTTTCCTTTACACATTTAGCCATTCAAAAGTTACCACCCAACTATGCTTTCTCCAGTTGCCACAAGACACAAGGAGAAAAAGAGAACAGGTTAAAGTCTGTGCAAACCTACTCACTAATTCCCATCACAGACATGAACAGCAGCTAGAACTACCCGGAGATGATGGAACTCCTTTGCTCGAGGATCTCAACCCTAGAGGACCCTTACCTCTCTTTATCCAAGAACCTCACAGGGGTAATGAAATCTTCGATGGGAATTAGCTCCTGGCTAGCCTTTTCCAATCTTCGGATCCTCTTTTTCAAACGGTCCTTTGCTGCTTGGTCTTTTTTAGGATCTACCTTCTTCTTCTTTTTCAGTGGTTCTGCTCTAATGGATAAAGTAAAAATTAAACATTTTCCTCTTTAGTCTAATCAAACATGCTGAAAGAACATACCACTAAGTGTAATGTCCCAAATTCGAACTGGACTTTATACTGGGGAAGGAAGGGCCTGACTTTATGAGCTCAGTGTGGCAGGGTGACATCCTTCACCCCCATGCTCCTTGTAAGAACCAAAAGGAGGTGAAAAAGCTTCATGGGGTGTCAGGGTAAAATTAAGGGGAAGTGTTCAGCTTTAGAGCTGAGGTTCAGGTGTGTCCTGGGATTTTTGTACTGAAAAGTGAAAATACCGGATTAATTACTCGCATTTTAAATGAATTTGTGGTTAATAAAAATAAGATGTTATAATAAAAGTAACCGGCATGCCATTATTTACTACTTGGGATTTGTTAACAAATTTCCCCAATGTAGAGCACTGAAAAAGTCTGATTCACTGTAAGGAACACAGCACTTATGGTGATAAATTACGTGTGTGTGTTTGTGTGTGTGTGTGTGTTTGTATCAGATTCTCTAGCATCAAGACCAAGTTTTAGGAATCAAGTTTTCAGAAAGCATCCAGAGCCGTAGGTGGAAAAGCCTTTCCTCGTATCAGTCCCCACCTCTTCAGAGACTCAGAAATGGAAACCCCACAGTTTATGTTGCCCATAAGTTTAAGTTGAGCCTTAGAAACCCACAAGACTCACATCGAAGCTAATGAACATTTATTTAAACTACTTTTACGTCTATTTTTTTTAATTACAGGCAGCAGTATTCCATGTAGAGAATGTTGAAAGAAAAGCATCTACCTAAATTTAATAAGAAACTGCAGCCGTTTACTTTGCAAACAACCTTCTGCTGTACCCATTCACACATTTATCTTCCTCTGATATCCTCAAAGAGGTCAGGCCCGTGGTAGCGTTTACCTCGTGGGAATGAGTTCCCAGAAGGACAACAAAGTAGCTCGCTGGTGAGTGTCTCTAACCTGTGTCTGCCAAGTTCTCATAAACCTGAAAGAGACGAGTATGCATAAATATGATTTTCCCTATTATACAGGAGGGAAAATTGTTTTACAATGTTTTCAAGTCTGAGGCGCCTGTAACTACTGAATGTAACAGTCATGATAATGCAGATTTTTCAAAATCACCCGTTCACAACAGAGAGCACCTGAACAAGGTCACTGCTCTCCAGGGTCCTTGAATTTTCACCCACAAGACGCGATCAGGTGACTAGTCCCAGACAAATCCGTGGACAGGAGAGGCCTGGGAAGTAGTGCAAGCAAGGGCTCGGCCTGCCGACGCGGAAACCTCAGAGCGCGCCCCAGGCACCCTATGACTTCTTGGGTACCCGCACTCACCAGTTCGGCGGGCGCAAAACGCGCGCGGAAGCTCCTAGCGCCGCGGCGGCCATTGCCCCTCTGACAGCCAAAAAGCTGCTTCCGGAGGGCGCCCCTAGGCTGTCCGACCCACGGTGCCCCGCGCAAAAGTCCGCCAATCCTGCCGCCCCGTGCTCCCACGTTCCGGCTTAGAGCCCGTCTGGCCCCGCCTGCGACGTAGGCCAGTCCTTGACGTCCTGACGGCGCGCAGGCACACCTCGAGCGCCTCTCAACGTGTATGGTCCCTGATCCTCTCCCCCTGTGAGCCTTTATCTCGGTTCCACTCGCCGCTGTCGTAGCCAATAGGTCCCCTGCCTTTGCGAGGGCCAAGACCCCTCATTGTAGATGGAGTGGCCCAAGGGTGTACCTCTGCTGCTCCAGGTCCAAGTGTCCATGTCTGCGAAAATGGTCCCCACCTTCCCATAAACGTGCTTCTGTCCTCCCTGTACCCTTCCTAGGGCCCAGCTCAACCCCTAACCCCAACCCGCATTTGTCCCAGGTCGTGGCCGCCCACAGATATCAACATGTCGACGCCGGCAAGTGGCCTGGCGCTCGCGAGATGCCCAATAAACTCTGTTGATGAATGACGGAAGCTAGTTAGTCAACTCAGAACTGGCGAGGTAGAGCTGGCTAGAGACCGTCTACGTCATCCGACCCCGCTTGACTCAGCCGGCCAGGGCTGCAACTCGTGGTCTTCTTGCCTACATTGGTCTCAGCCAGCTCTGCCCTTGTCAGCTGCCGCGCCGGGTCCGCAACCGGCGCGGAGCCGCCCTGCGCTGCTCCTGCCCGCGAACAGCCTGGTCGGCCCCATCCGCGCAGGGAGTGGTTTCCCGCCGGGGTGATTTGGCAGGTGCGCGCCGTGACTTCCGGCGTTGCCCGGGAGCCGCCGGAGGAGGAGCGGCGCAGGGGATGAGGCTGTGGCGGCGCCGGCGGCGGCCGAACTTGGGGGGCGGCTGTGGCGGCGGCGGGGGGCGCGAGCCGGCAATGGCGCGGCGGCGCTGAGGGCACGTGGCGGGCGGCGGCCGAAGGGCGGGCGGTGCGGGAGGAAGCGGCAGCGGTGGCTCCATGGCCCGGGCACGCTGAGGGACGCGGCTCTTGCTTGAGCCCGGCGGCGGCGGCGGCGGCCGAACAATGAAGCTCCTGAAGCCGACCTGGGTCAACCACAATGGTGAGTGCGCGCGGGAGTCGCAGGAAGCCGAGCCCAGAGTTGGGGCAGATTCTAGAGTTGAGTCAGAGCCGCGCGCAGGGCCTGCCGGTCTCACCCCCGTCTCCCGGTGCCAGAGTCTTGGAGACAGCCGGAGCGTACTTTGTCCTCCGCGCCGGGAGGTTGGTGAGCCAGAGCACGTGTTCCGTCTGGTCGCGTTAATTCAGCTTCTCCCCATCCTTCTCCGGCACTGGAGCTGTGCCCTCGGTCGTCCCTCTGTGGTCCGTGGAAGGGCAGTGGCCTGGCTCTGGGGAGCGGCCCTGGGCACCGGCATACTCCTGCCAGGCTAACTCCTGCCTCTCGTCTGCATCAGCCAGGATGTGCTCAGATGATCCAATATGTGAATCTGAGCGAATTCCCTTTGTGACCTTTCAGTGACCTGGTGAAGATCCGAAATCTGCACATCTCTGACATACAGAGAGGGCTGTTACTGCCTCTGCCAAGGCCGGGATCTGGTGACAGTGCTCCTAGTTGGGGGACTCTGGTCCCAGAATTCTAGGCGCATGGCTGAGGTCCCCCAGCGGAAGGAACCATGCTTCTGATGAGCTTGGGCAACATGATGACTTGGGTAGGGATACGTAGAGCACACGTGACTGTGACCCCAAGCACACTCTGGGGTAATGGATTCTTTCAGTCCTGGTTGAGAATAGACTCTTTTGGTACAGGGAAGCCAGTAGTGATTAGCAGTTTTGTCATGGTTCTACCTTGTTAAAAACGAGAGGAATTGGTCTTTCCTCCCCAGAGAAATGGGAACAGAATCTCTTACCTCCTTGACAGCACTGAAACCCAGGAGCACTCCTCCAATCTGTAACCCTAATTCCCACCTGATTCCACTGAAGACAGGCAAAGGGTCACTCTGTCTTGTTTCTCATTTCTACTTTGCATTTGAACTAGAGTTCATGGTTTTTTAGCTGGAACTACAGTTTTCTTTTAAAGTATGTAGAATAGGTGCTTTTTTTATAGATGCTTAAATAAAAGCATCTAAAGCTTTTTGGCTTTTTTTGAACTTGATCCCAGAATGCTGTCTGCTACTGCACTAGCTGAACATCTGTGTTCTTTCAGTCAGAAGTGCTGTCTCCTTTCATCTTCTTGTGTGACATCTTGCTCATTTTCAGGACCTAGGTAAGGTTACCTTTTCCTTTTGTTACCATTCTTCCTGAGTTACTCCATTAGATATGCTCTATCCCTGTAGGTTTTTTTCCATGTGCCCCCAAGGCTGGGACTGTCTCACCTACCTCTAGTCCTTGCTTCATGCAGCAGTGTCTTCCTAATAAGTGTATAAAATAAATGTTAGCTACAGCAGCTAAGAAAGCTTAGGTTTCCATAATTTACAAAAACACAACTATGTTTACTGTGCAAGAAAGCAAAAGCCATAGCTTTAGTTTCATTTCTCCTATGTTGCTCTCCTGAGGTATAGTGTGTAGATCTTTCCCTGGAGAATTGGGCAAATGTTTAGTAATTCTAAATTATGGTGCTTGTGAATCAGGAAAAGAAAATTATTATGAATTCTGTAAATGAAGATATGAAGGAGTTTTCATTTTAAAATGCTTTGCCTAGATCATTTTATGCATATAGTGTACACGCAAAATACAAAGATACAATTACACACCCTTTAGAGAGACCCTTCTCCAGTCTCTCTTCTACCTACTGACATTTATTTTCTAACTTTGTAATAAGCACCTCTGTAAGGACACAGTTTATACTATGTAAGTACATGACAGTAAGATGCTTAAACAATTATGAAAGTGTAGATGAGTGAAAGTCTACAACCAGGTCAGCAGTCAAACTTCCTAACCTGGTTGCGTGGGCCCAAGGCTGGGAAATTTGTTCTTATGGCCTCACCACAGCCCCAGAATGGAGCATGATGATATCTGCTCTGCCTTCTTCACAATATAATTGTAGTGTTCAGTTGCTTCTCCAATCTGCAAACTTCTATAGAAATCTAAGAGATAATAAAAGAAATTGAGACTGACTGAATGGGATTTAACTTATTTTAAACTTGTTCTTTATCTCTTTCCTTCCTTTTTAAATCTCCTGAAATCAACCTCTGACTCACTGAATGTTCAGAAGAACTGTGAGGATAAATTATCACTCTCCTACAGGATATGGTCATGGTCTGGATGACCACTGAGCAGTTCTTTAAATACTGGTGAATATTAGGAGCTGCTTGTGGGGTAGGGGGGAAAATAGAGAGCTGCTTAGCTAGAGGCTAGAATGGTTGATAGTGACCAGTTAAATCACTTACTTTGGATTAACAAACCAAAATGACCACGGTGCTTTGGAGAGTGAATCATTGTACTCTCTGGCTTCCTCACTATACAGTCATGTCTCTTGTCTCCTTTATGGGACATAAACATCATTTTCAGATGTCTCAGAGTCCAAAGAGGGGAGAAGCAAAGAACCAGCATTTTCCCTGTGGTGGAGGGGATCTATTCAGATAGGGTAGAGAGGCCAGGTCAGATAGGGCAGATTAAAAAGAAAAGGAGAATATCTGTCTGAGAGTAGGCATACTTTTAGTCTTCATTTTTCTGGTTGGGTTTCTCCAAGTCCCGTTGACATTTTGGACTATGTAATTGTTGTGGAGACCATCCTTTGTGTTGTAGGATGTTAGCAGCATCCTTGGCCCCTACTCACTAGATGCCAGTAGCTCCTCCACACACACGCACATCCATTTATTACAACTAAAAATGTATCCAGATATTGCCAGTGTCTCCTGGTGACCAAAATTACTCCAGTTTGATAATTGCTGCTGTAAGGTGATCAATTAGTGATTAATAAATCTTGAAGTTGTCACATCACTGTGAAATGAGCCTTGAACATGGACTCACACTGGATTTAACTTGTCATCACTTACTAACTAAATTCTCAAGATTGTGACTTAACTTCTGGGCTTTGGTAAATCAGAATAAATATAAAGACTCACACCTTCCATATCACCCTGAAACCCAATATTAAAAGACTGTTGTAAGATATATAATAAGAGCTAATGATGTTTATCACTTGTATAGAAGTTACCTGCCAGGCACTGTACACACACACATTCTGTATTCTTTTTTTTTTTGGTTAAGATTTTACTTATTTATGCATACAAGCTGGGGTACAGGCCAGAGGCGTGGGGCGGTGAGAGGGTTCACCAGAGACAGAGTGGGGAGCAGAACAGGCAGATGGACTGAAGTACACTGCTGAGGGGAGCAGCGGGCGAGGCAGGAGAGGTCTGCTGCGCCATGTGGGAATCTCCCCGGCCGGGTGTCGAGCTGGCGTTGCTGCTGCCGACAGC
>PVIJ01009658.1:20817-65646 GCA_004024925.1 Scalopus aquaticus
CCCCCCCCCCCCCCCCCCCCCGCGATTCAACAGAAGTATTTATTGAGTGCCTACTGTGTGCCAAAGCCACGCCTCTAGCTACTGGGAATGCTTCCATGATTAACACTTTGTGTGCCGGTGTCCTTTAAATTTTCCAGCCCTTGGGGCCGGCCATTTTCTGTGCCACCGCATGAATGGTATAAGCATTCAATAAAACATACACAACTCCTGAACTACTGGATATTAAAAAAACTGTAATATCTCTCATAAAACACCTTACTTTCACCAAAACAATGTGTAAAGCTTCTAGACTGAGTACAATCAAAGAAATAGCTCCTAATAGTTCCAAATAAATCCACTGTGGCGTGAAAAACCGGAGACTAGATGAACACGTATTAATACGTGAGCGGCCACCTGATACTGGTGACAAAAACATGTACTAATACGTGAGCGGACCACAAAGTGTTAAGGCTGACAAAAGTTGCCAAGCTCTTGAAGCTGACATTCTATGGGAGACAGATAAAGAACCAGTTTGAGGAGGTTAATACATTTCATGTCAGATGGTTAGGATAGGCCTCTAGAAGAAGGCAACATTGAGCAAAGACTGGAAGGAGGCCAAATCAAAATGGATAAAAGAATTGAACATAAGAACTGAAACCATAAAATTATATAGAAGAAAATATAGGTAAAACACACATGACATACATCTCAGTAACATCTTTAAAGACTCATCCCCCAAAGCGAAGAAAGTGAAGGAAGGTATTAACAGCTGGAATTACATCAAACTAAAAAGCTTCTGTACAGCAACAGAGACTTTAACCAAAACAAAGAGACACCCAACTGATTGGGGGAAAATTTTTGCACACAATACAACTGATAATGGACTGATCACAAATATATACAAAGAACTCACAGGACTCAACAAAAACAAAGTAAACAATTCGGTCAAAAAATGGGCAGAAGAATTTAAAAGACACTTCTCCAAAGAAGAAATGCAAATGGCAAACAGGTATATGAAAAAAGTGTCTAACATCCCTCATAATCAGGGAAATGAAAATCAAAACCACAATGAGATAGCACCTTACACCAGTGAGAATGGCACTTATTAAGAAAAACAGGCAACAACAAATTTTGGCGAAGATGTGGTGAAAAAGGAACTCTTGTACTCTACTGGTGAGAATGCAACTGCTCCAACCACTATGGGAAGCTGTGTGGAGGTTCCTTAGACTACTAAAAATGGAGCTACCATATGACCCAGCAATTCCACTCCTAGGGAGCTACCCAAAGAACACAAAAAAACACTAATTCAAAAGGATATCTGCACCCCTATGTTTATTGGAGCACTATTTATAATTGGTAAGTCTTGGAAACAATCCAAATGCCCCAAAATAGATGACTGGATCAAGAAGTTGTGGTACATATACACAATGGAATACTATTCAGCAATCAAAAAAGATAAACTAATGCCATTCACAGCAACATGGATGGAACTAGAAGGGATTATGCTCAGTGAAGTAAGCCAGAAGGAAAAAGGAAAATATCAGATGGTTTCACTTATAGGAGGAATATGGAGGGACCAAATAAGGGATCAGGGGAAAAAATAATAACAACAACAAATAAACCCAACAACAAAACAAAAATAAACTGACAACTATAAATCAGAAACATTCTGCAGTGGATGGGGAGGGAGAGGGACCAAAACAAGGGTGGGAAGAACACAAGGGACTATGGTGACGATGCACAGGTGAGCTGGTGATGGAAATTCTAGGGGGTCTACACCTGGGAAAAGAAAGCAAACATTGTACAAAATGAACAATGATGTAAAATATATATAAATAAATACCAAAAAAATTTTTGTCTGACATTTTTTTAAATTGTACACAACATAAAATTTACTGTCTTAACTATCTTTTTAATGTATTATTCGGTAGTGTCACTTACGGTCATATTGTTGTACAGCTAATCTCAGAACTTCTTCATCTTGCAAAACTAAAGCTCTAACCCTATTAAACAACAACTCCCCATCCCTCATTCTGTAATACATCTCTATGAATATGGCTGCTTTGGAGACTTAACTGGTATCATACAATATTTGTTCTTTTGTAACTGGCTTGTCAAGTAGCATAATGTCTTTGAGAGTCATCGTGTCACATCTGTCAGGATTTCTTTCCTTTTAAGGCTGAATAATATTTTATTACTAAACCACATTTTATTCATCAATGAACACTTGGGTTGCTTCCTCTTAGCTATTGTGGATAATCCTGTTTGCCATGGACATAAGTGACAAATATTTCTTTGAGACCCTACTTTCAATTATTTTGGTTATATACTCAGAAGTGAAATTGCTGCATCATAGCTGATTCTGTTTTTAATTTATTGAGAAACCACTATACTTTTTCAATAGCACATACCCTATTGTAGTGTTTTATATTTGAACCAATAGTGCACAAGGGATCCACTTTCTCTGCCAGTACTTGCCTCTCTCTCTCTCACTCTCTCTCTCTCCTCCCCCACCCCCACAGTAGCTATACTAAAGGGTGTAAGGTGAATCGCTTATTGTGGTTTTGACTTGCTCATTATCATCAACTATCAAAGAAATGCATCTTCTTATATGTTGACCATTTGTAAATATGCTATGGAGAAATGTCTGTTCAAATCTCAAGCCCAGTTTAAGTCTTATTTTTTGTGTTTTTTTTTTAAGATTTATTTTTTATTTATACATACAAGCTGGGGTGCAGGCCAGAGGTGTGGGGCGGCGAGAGGGTTCACCAGAGACAGAGCGGGGACCAGAACAGGCAGATCAGAAGTACACTGCTGAGGGGAGCAGCGGGCGAGGCAGTAGAGGTCTGCCCCACCATGTGGGATTCTCCCCGGCCGGGCGTCGAACTCGTGTCGCCGCTGCCAACAGCTCCACAGCGCAGCGCTTAACCACTGCGCCACCGGGGAGGCCCCTATTTTTTTGTTTTTTGTAATTGAGTTTTATGAACTCTGTATATAGTCTGAACATAAGTGCTTTATCAGATACGTGATTTTCAAATATTTTGTCCCTGTGGTTTGCCCTTTTATTCTGCTGATAGTATCATTCGATGAACAAACTTTTTTAATTTTCAGGAAATCCAACTTGCAATTTTTTTCTTCAATATTGTGTCAACTATTGCGGGTCCCTTGAGATCCTGTATTTTAGAATGGGTTTTTGTATTTCTGCTATGCCCCCTTCCCCCCCCCCCAAAAAAAAGTCATTGGAGTTTTTATTCAGATTACATTTGACTCTATATAGCTTTGGGTAATACTGACATCTGAACAATACTGAATCTTCCAATACATGAACACAAGAAGTCTTGCCATTTATTTGTGTCTTTAATTTCTTTCAGCAGTGTTTTCTGGTTTTCAGTGTACAAGTCTGGTATTGTTGGTTAAGTTTATTTACCAGTATATAATTCTTTTGATTCTGTTATAAATGGAATTGTTTCTTTGACTTCCTTTGTGGATTTTTCACTGTTAATGTATAGCAATGTAGCTGATAATTGTTTGTTGTTTTTGTATTATTATGATTTTTTTGTGGAATCAGTATTTTCTACATCACATCATATTTTTGCACCTATCTGATATTTTAATATCATTTTATAGGTTCATTTTTCACTTAATGTTTAAAAGATTTTCCATGTTTTATTTTAATTACAAATTTTCTAAAATTTGCTAAAACCAAGTATTACTGGGCTATCAGGGAAACATCTTCCCAGGAGCAAAATGCCATGGACAAAGGCCTCAGCCTCCCCAACTTTCCATTGCAGCAGGACATGTTCCAGATGTTTCAGTCAGATATACCAATGAGCTGTCCAAGTTAAAGGTTAGAGACAGCAGCCCAAACCAAAGGGCTGCTTGTCTCGTTTCCCCTCCTTGCTTCTTCTTTCTGGCCATCCTTCTCTATAGCTTTCACAGTTGAGCCTTCTCCAAGAATCTTTACTGTAATGCAAGAGAGGAAGTGATTATACCTGACTGACCCCTGTCAAAACCCATAGCTTCCATAATTACTTTTTATTCCCTGCCAGATGAAAAGCATGCAGGATACTGTGTGTGGGCTGGAAGGGCCCAGGAAGTTGTCCAGGAGGGGTGGCCTGGAAGCAGAGCCCCAGAGAGAATGGATTGTGTTGGATGTGCAGTGAGGATATAAGGATTCAGTATATTGATATGTTCAGTATTAGTATATGGGTATGAGATTTCTGGTGCTTATTTTTTTGTCTCTGTACTATGTCAGGCCAAACATTGAAGTAGTTGGAAACTCATCTTTATTGTTATGCTATGTATGACACAGGAAAAGTTCTCCAACCAAGCAAGCATAAAAAGCCTTTTCCTCAGCTCCACCTAGAAGAGCACGTTAGAAAAAGGAGATCTATTCCCTCTTAGGGAATGATTTCCTTGGGACTGAAAGGCCTAGCTGGAGCCAGCACCTTGCTGATGACTTTGTGTAGGTCCACTACTATATTTCTTACAATACCTCACTAGGAAAGGAAATGCAGTGCCAATCATACCATTCACCAAGCTGCATCCTGACCTCAGAAATGTTCAGATGTGAAACATACACATCTTAGAAGCAATGTCACATGGCATTTTAGTCTGTTTCATAAGGTGTTTGTGAGAGTGAATGTGTCCTCCCATTTCGCAAGTTAGAAAACTGGTGTTTTGACAGTTAAATAACTTACTGAAGGCTGCATAGCTGGCAGACCAACAGGACCGTGGTTTCACCCTAGGACTGTTTAATGTTAAAATAGTTCTATTTCCAGCCTTCGTTTTTGTCTTCCCCAGGAAGCTTGAGGTCTGCTCCAACTAAACAATTTCCTTCATCTTAGCAGTTAAAAGCCCATGTCCATGTCCCACACAACTGTCTGGATCTAACCTTGGTATTCCGCTGCTTTAAAGGTGACAGTAGAGGGAGGTCTCTGCTCTTATACCAGTGCCTTGCCAGGTACATCTCTCAAGCCTCTTCTCTCTCTGCTTTGTATCCACACTCTGTCTACAGTAGCATGTCAGGCTATTTCTTGATTCCCTGCTTCCTCTCCTCTGCCTAAAATTCCCCTCCCCCACCCTTCTGGCTGACTTCTTACTCTTTGGGACTCAATTCAGCTTTGATTTCTGCAGGCATCCACAGACTGATTTAGGTGATTTTCTGCCAGTGCAATTGCCCCTCCTTGGGCTTATCAGTCCAGATTATCTACATTCTGGGAGCTTACTGAGAGCAGGGTGAGCCATCTACATCTTTATATTCTGCCTGCTTAGCTGAATATCAGGCTCGCAGTAGGCATCCATAGATGTGAGCTGAATGAGAAAACATCTGTGGATGTTACAATGGGTTGATCTGAAGGACACAGGTGGTGATTGATACCTGTGCAACTGAGCCTCTCTGCTTGGCCTGGCTCACTGTGTATGCTCTTGGGGAGTCAGGCTGGCCTGTGACTCAGAGGTAAGTGGATTTGGAATTCTTGAGGGACATGTAATATGTCTCTTAAAGACTTAAGCCCTTCCTGGACCCAATGGATGTTCCTGATGGGAGTCTGCTCAAGACTGACAGATTCAGTTAGAACTTCTTTGGTTCTAAAAAAGTGAATAGATTGCCATTTGGGGTTATTTCTTATTGTATTACAAGCTACCCCTAAAGTTGCTGGTTTAAAACAACGATTTTATTATTTGCAGTTTTGCAGCTTAGCAGTAACAGCACCTCTTGTTCCACATGTAATCTGCTGGAATGGCTAGAACAGTTTGAGACTGCAGGAGTACCTTGGCTCCTCCTTTCTGGGCCTTGATTCTCACTGTTGATTGTGTTCTTTGATCCTTTCCACATGCCAGCTTGGGATCCTCCCAGCATAGTGGTCTCAGGGTAGTTGGACTTCTTACAAGGTACCTGGCTTCCTCCAGAGGGCAAAAGTTGAACTGCTGGGTCTTCTTTAGACTTAAGCTTAGAACTGAAAGTTAAAATGGTTTACTGGGCCAACCCAAATCCAAGAAAAGGGAAGCACACAGGCATGAGTCCTGGGAGATGTGGTTCGCTGAAGCCTATGGAAGAAGCAAAATAAGTCTTATGTGGGCCCATGGGCTTGGACATCCAGGGTGATGGCTCTATGTAGCAAATCCAGGGGCCCAAACTACATCATCTGGACCAGTGAATACTTCTCTTTCTGATTCTTGCTCCCTACTTTCTACCTGTGGGGTTTGCATTAGTTCCCTCAAGGCAGTGTCATACCTGCCCCAGAGCAGCTCCATGTACACCCCCTCCCAGCTTTCCCTAGAGGGACAACGCATTGTAGTATTTGGTTTTTTTCTTTGAGAAAAGAAAGAACTGGGGTGTAGGCCAGAGGTGCGGGAGGGGTGGTGAGGGCATTCACCAGAGACAGAGTGGGGAGCACAACAGGCAGATCCATGGAGCAGTGGGCAAGACAGGAGAGGTGTCTGCGCCTTGTGGATTAGCTCCCTGGTTGGGGCTGGGGCAGTGGGGTGGGAGGATTGAACTCTTGCTACAGTGTCTGGTGATGGCTATCACTAAGACTAACCCATGTACCACCAGGGAGACCCCACATTGTAGTATTTAAAGCCTCAGGCTCTGGAACCAGATACTGGCATTCTGCCAGGCAGCTGTGTGGCCTAAGACAACTTTTCTAACCACGTGCCTCAGTTTCTCCCTCTGTAAAATAAGGATGTCAGAAATATCTACCTCAAAGGGTGGTGTGAGGTTTAGGAACTCTTCTGGGCTGTGCTTCTTGTAAAGTTTGAGGGGCACATCAGACACACGAGAACATGTCATGACCTGGGGAAGACAGGATCTGGCCTGGGAAAGGCAGAGCTCCTCAGAACATACTCCATTGTGGGAGACCTCCCTGGTGATAAAGGGGTTAAGTCTCAGTGCTGTCAAGCTATCATTGCTGCGGTCTGAGTTAGATCTCTGGCCAGGGAGCTAACTAACCCACATGGCACAGCAGACCTCTCCTGTCTCGCCCACTGCTCCCCTTAGCAGTGTATTTCAATAGATGCCCCTGTTCTGCTCCCCAGTCTGTCTCTGGTGGATCCTCTCATCCCCCTGCACTACTGGCCTATACCCCAGTTCTTTTTTAAGATTTGTTTTTATTTAGCATACAAGAATGGATATGGGCCAGAGCTGTGGAGGAGGGGTGAGAGACAGAGTGGGAAGTAGAACAGGCGGATCTACTGAAATAAACTGCTGAGGGGAGCAGTGGGTAAGACAGGAGAGATCTGCTGCACCATGTAGGTTAGCTACCTAGCTAGGAATCGAACGCATGCTGCAGTGGCTGGAGATAGCTTCATAGTGCTAAGACTTTAACCTCTGTGCCACCAGGGAGGCCCTACACCCCAGTTACTGTATGCACAAATAAAGAAAAAGAACATACTCCATTGTGGCTCTGGCTTTCCTGGGTGGAAAGTCGGTTGGTACCTCCAAGGGCCTGCTACAGTTTTCTTAGGGGGCCTGAGTGGAGATGTAGGGCCTGATGGAATTGAGTCCCTGCCACTCTCCTTGCCACACTTGGAGACATCTGCCTCTTCTGAATTTCTCAAGGCTCTTAGTGGTGCTAGTTGGTCACTATACTTTGGTGTCTAACAGGACTCTGAACCTTGGTCTCACCATTCCTCACATACTTCGGGGCAGCAGCAACTGCACGATTTGAGCCCATGGTACCAATTGTCCTTTATTTTCTTGTGAGACACTTCTCATAGCCCATCTTTTGACAACTGTTTCCTTCCCATCCCCTCAGCCTGTGGGAAAGTGTGGAAAATTCCCGGGGCATTGTGTCAAGCTCCTGTTTGTCACCGGTTGTAGTCACCATCACAGAAAGGTCAGGGGTGTGCCTGTGGACCTGCACAGATATGGGAGCACTAATTTGAGCACGTTTAGTCCTTCTTACCTGTGTTCTCAACACCTACCTTCTGTTACACTATTGTGTATCATTTTCTGGAGGATTAAGGTGGAACTAATTTGGGTCTGTCCAATCCAAACTATGAAAGAAAAATAACTCACAGACTCATTTTTTTCCAGGTATCTATAAGTGCACTTTGCTGCTAGGTCTGACTTCTTCAAAGCTATGTAGAGTGCTGAACTGTGTTTGGGCTTGTTTTGTAAACCAACACTTGGAATAAAATCTCAGAGCAAACCAGGAATGAATGAATCTCCAGTATTGGGGACTGTTTTGAGAACACTGCAAGTGTTCCAGGAAGGTGGTTAGCAACTGCTTGACTGAACTTGACCTGTCGTGATAGAAGTTGGTGTGGAAGTGACTGAGGAGCTTCCTGAGGT
This sequence comes from Scalopus aquaticus, assembly GCA_004024925.1. Taxonomy (NCBI): domain Eukaryota; kingdom Metazoa; phylum Chordata; class Mammalia; order Eulipotyphla; family Talpidae; genus Scalopus; species Scalopus aquaticus. Next base: position 29,093 of record PVIJ01009658.1, read on the forward strand.
CAGGGACCAGACTGGAACTACCAGGATGAAAGGACCCTGTTGTAGTTTTTATTGCTTTGGAATTCAGTAAGTACTAGAGGTAAAAATAACATTTGGTGCATTTTCCAAAGCTTCTAAGTTTGACTTTTCTCTGAGACAAAATAGGGAATAGATATGCTTGTACTTGGCATGCCTGCTCACGGGCACTTTGCATAGTTGCTTCTCCCATATCAAGTAGTGACTAATGAGAATGCATTTCCCCATGTTTTGTGGAAGGTCATGCTAAATTTGACTCTAGAAGAAGGGGAGGGCTAAGGCCTTCCTGGGGTCCAAAGGATCACTCCTTTTTTTATTTTCCATATTTGGACAGAATCCTGGCAGGACTTTGCGCTTTTAGGCAGTCACCACCTGCCCTGGCCTACACTGTCCATACTTGCCTCTGTATGATTCTAGACTCTCATCCTGGTACCTGTGCCACCTATTCTTAGATGACAAAGACAGAACATCCTCAATTAAGAGACCCTGACAATAGCCCCTTTTCTCTACCAGTGACTGCAAATATTCAGTTCATTGCCATGCATCTGATTCGTCACCAAACAGATAGTACTGTGTCACCCTCACCAGGTCATTGCCAGGAGCTGAGAAAGTAGTGATGAACTCAACAGTGATTGACATGCTGCTCTTAGCCTAGAAGCAAACCAGTCTACCAGAAAGATACCCACTGGGCATAACTCTCGGATTACCTTCTAGACTACTGGATTTTGAACTCTCAATGGCACTTTTGTGATTCTGGTCTGTTCAGCTAGCCATCCAGGTTCATGGGCTCCTGGTGTAGGCTTGGGCCCTGTGGGGACTCCAGGAGCTAGTAGCCACAACCCTTAGCCCCAGAGGAACTGAACGTCAAGTTGAACATAGGGCATACATTGTGAAGGAGCTTCAGCCAGAGAAGATGGTTGAAAAGTCTAACTCCATGAACATGAGTGCAGTACACATGTCCTGGAGGGCCTTTTGGAAGCATAAGCATGATGCAGGAAGCGATGTCCATATGTTATAGCCAGCTGTCAGACAACCGGGAAGAAGGTCAGGGCATACTCTGTGTACAAGCTGGCAACCAAGTGAAGATTGTGGGATGGTAAGGTGGCTGGAGGTGTAGCCCCTATGATTCAAAGGTGTTGTCGTGAATAGCTGATAGCCTTTACAGACATACGTTCCCAAAGGTGTCAGGTTCTTGCCCGGTGGACCTCTGTGCAGATGTCCAGGTGACCTGTGGACTTAGTACTGGTATACTTTGTCCTACTTTTAGACTTCAAGCTATTTAACATCACTTGGAGTTAAAATATAAACAGTAGTTGAAACTGTTGGGTCACTCTGCCTTTACTTTTGGGTAACCTATTTTCCTAGGAACAGTGATTAGGGATAATACTTGAACAACCAGTATTTTTTAAAATTTTTGAGTCTATTGCTATTCTCCAGTGAATAAAAACCAAGGTAGATGTTGTGTGTATGTTTTTTTTTTCCTTTCGTTTACAGGCAAGCCAATTTTTTCAGTTGATATTCACCCTGATGGGACCAAGTTCGCAACTGGAGGACAAGGTATGTTCCTGGTGTAACTGGGAGAGCTCATGACCCTGCCACTTTTCTCTGCTTCTCCTGGTTACCATTGAGCTTGAAGAAAGAGGATGTGCTGTTTTTCAGTATGGATATAACTTGGTTTAAATATATGATTGCAGTCTTTATCTGCACAAATTAAGTTAGAAGCCTTTTTTTTTTTTAAGATTTATTTATTTATGCATTCAAGAACTAGGGTATAGGCCAGAGGTGTGGGGTGGTGAGAGGATTCACCAAAGACAGAGTGGGGAGCAGAATAGGTAGATCTACTGAAGTACATTGCTGAGGGGAGCAGCGGGTGAGGCAGAAGTGGTCTGCCACACCATGTAGGCTGCTCCCTGGCCGGGGATCGAACTCAGAACTTGTGCTACAGTGGCTGCAGATAGCTTCATAGTGCTGAGACTAAACCATTGCGCCACCAGGAAGGCCAAAGTCAGAAGCCTTTTTTTTTTTTTAGCTCTAGTATGCTGTCTATAAATGTTACTGTAGCAGGTTTTTCTAATTCCTATGTATTGGACAAATATTAAATTAGTTTGCAGCCCCAACGCCAAGCTGATTAAGTGTGGCGAATACTGGTAGTTTCATGGCCAAAGAACCTAGAGGTGATGACTTTTGAGTCCTTGACTTTATTTACCCTGGCAGCATTTTTTCATCTGAAAATGGAGACAGAGTGGTTAAACTGCAAAGTCAATTTTGTAGATAATTAGATCCATCTTCTGGATTCAAAGGAATTCAGCTGGATTAGAGAACAAGTAGACCACAGGCAAGTAAAGCATTTCACACCATTTGAAAATCCAGTCCATGGTATTATCAATGTACTTCATCTGGTGTGTTGCATTATTGGAATCACACAGCTGTTAAGGATACAAAGATGGTGACACAAAGTGGCATTCCCCCTCTAGAACAGGGTCTTTCTGTCTGTCTAAAGCCTCCGTGAATAGCACCTGGGAATTGCCTCATGAGTTCTAGTCCTCTGGCCAGGTGCTGCAGGGTGAGTTGACTTCAGACTTCCTGCATATTGCATACTGCATTAGCCAGAGCCTGTAGGCATCACCTAAGAACTCTGAACTTAGCTGGGAAGACAGGGTTTTCGCCTCATCCACAAGAAGTAGCATATCTTCCTGCCCCACTCAGCATATTAAAGCCTAGGAAAATTGATTAGGGAATGTTTTTACATACTGACAGGGAGGCAGTTTCAAACATGCCTTATGGTAATTCTGACAGGTCCATTTCTAGGCTTTTATTGGTATTTGTCCTTCTGTAATAGAAAGTTAATGAGAGGCCAGATTTTTATTATCCTAGTGGAAAGCTTAGAAAGAATTCATTTCTAAAATGCATGGATATATTTTTAGAACAGTGTACTCTATATCAGCTTATGACCATAGGAATCCTAAATGCCCTCTTTTCAGTGACTCCCAAGGGCAGATAAGATAATGGGCCCGTTTTCCGGTGTGCAGTGCACATTTCAGACTTGGGTCTCAAAGTGTCCAGTCATCTCTGGGAACAGCCATCAACTCCAAGCAGCATCTGGAGGAGGATGGAACCCTAGCAGGAACTCTGCTATCTCCTTGTTGCTAGGGTGCCCATACTCAGATATGAAAAGGTCCCGGGACTTCAGCTTTTCTAGTGTCTCCATTTTACAGATGAAGGGTCTAGATCCTGGACAGGGATGAAGATCTTTCAGGGACCCCAGTGTGAATCAGTGTTAAAGGCTAGACCAGAGCTCTGTCCCCTCTTGATTTTTAGTCTATAGAGTTCTTTTTCATAAAATTAGGTTTCATAAAGTTATAAACTCAGCCTACTAGTAAATCCATACTCTCTTTGATCCCTGTGATACTTGTCTTCCTTTTTTTGCCACATAAAAGTCATTCAAATTCAGTCTTTACCAATCTAGCGAATTATGATTTATGCAGTCTAAGTGAGGATCCATATCATAGTTAATACTGTATCATACAAATTTCTGCTCCTTGCACATTGAGTTATTTCTGCTCCTTTATTCCAGGACAAGATTCTGGGAAGGTTGTGATCTGGAATATGTCTCCAGTCCTCCAGGAGGATGACGAGAAGGATGAAAATATTCCCAAGATGCTTTGCCAGATGGACAATCACTTAGGTATTACAGAGTGGCCCTTTGCAGGCTTTGCGTGTTGGCAGAGTGCCCAAGGTTAGCACATGTGTTTGTAATTAGAAAGATAAGGCCCCGTGCGGCGGTAACTCCCCTCGGCCTGCTGTCTGAAGGCACAGATGTTGGCTGCACACCTGGGTGAGTTATTCAGCAGAAGACTCGGCCCGCCCACAGAACCATCTTTGGACAGTCTGCAGGTACCTCTGGTGATTTCCTGCTCATGAGTCGTTACTGCCTGATTCCATGGGGCTTTGGGGCCAGCAACCGGAAAGCAGTAGGATTCTGGGGAAGGGTGCATAAAGGAAAATGCACCAAAATGTCTCAGATTGCCACTGTCACCCTGAGGCCCTCTGCCAGGACCCTTTTGTCTGCAGAACTATGTGGTTTCCTTCCCTGCTTTAGCGCCTTAGTTTCCTGCTCCTGAGCATCAGGGTGACTATACCTGGCTCTAGTTTCCAACCTAGCGCCTCCCCTGACATGTTCCATTAACAGTTCATTCCCTTCCTTTGCTGTGTGTGTTTTTTGCTCTTAGACATATCTCTCGGTGTCCTCTGACCTAGAGCACAAGTCTCTCATAGGCCATGTGTGGACCACAACTTGAGTAGTATCCTTCAAGCTAAGTTGTGAGTGTTCGCAGAAGCTCTGATCTTTCAGGGGATTCCTGGTGTTCTTAGTTTATAAGTACAGACTGAACCAACCTGCAGTGCTGACAAGTTTGGAAAATCCAAATTGAAAAGGCTGACAGGTGGAATGAAGTCAGAGTTTTAAACTGGTCCCCTGCAAGTGCTGGAAAAGGCATCTCGGCCTTTTTAGCGCATGCCCTCATTTCAAGAGTAATCCCTATTCAGAAATATGTGTTATCATTAGATAGTCCTTTAGAAATAATGAGATTTTGTTATCATTGGTCACTTTTCATGTAAATAAATCTTCTGTTGACTGTGTCTCAGTGCTAACATTTCTCAGATTGTGTAGCCTTTCCCCTTTCAGACTCTGTTATGATAACTTGTTATTATGGCACAAGTTGGATAGTGTTTGGATGGTATTCTGGAACTCTCACATCATAGGTGCCTTGACTAGATCAGGTAGATTAGATTTGATAAACCCTTTGTATCTTGCCACATTCTGCATAAAGCAAGTAGGCATGACTATTGGATTTTCATCACCCTATTTTTTTTTTTTTCTTCCTAGCATGTGTGAACTGTGTGCGGTGGTCAAACAGTGGGATGTATTTAGCTTCTGGGGGAGATGACAAACTGATTATGGTGTGGAAACGGGCTACGTAAGCATCATTTTTCCTTTCTAAACATTTTATTTTTAGAAGCTTTCTTTGCTGGTCTTCATCATAGTCACTTTTCCCCATCCTGGCACTGAAGTGTCCCCAGAGTTCCTTCATAAGTAGCAAGAAGCACATAGGCTAGGAGCAACTGGATCCTGAACAGGGAGTCAAGAAGCCACCTACCTGCCTGCTCAGCTGCCCCCTCACCTACAGAGTGGTTACAGGGTTTCCACTTGAACAAGAAGGTCTAATCCCTACCAGTGCCGACATTGGTAGCTTTGTTTGTTTTGTTCTTCATGTGAAATTTCCCAGCATGCTAAATGATTAAAAGTCATGGTGCTCTGATGGAGTCTGTGGCATGGAATTCAGAGCCATTTACTTCATTCTCCTTCAGCCTCACCCTGTGGCTCTAAGGAGCCCCCCTTACAGCATTCTGTGTACTCAAAATGAACTAACCAATGCCTGGAAAACTGCTTTCCTTTAAACCTAGTCTTGGGATTCTGTTTTATGTAGCCAGCTCCCCAGTTGACTCTAGGTGTCTGTCAGGCTGGAGGATCAGCTCCTATTCCACTACTCAGCCAAAGTGGCCTTTTGTACATGGTTTCAAAAGAAAAGGCTCATTGTTGCCTTTGACCCCCTCAGCTGCCTCCTAGAGCTCTTTCTATGGGTTTGTGAAGCGTCTGTAGGAGTGAAGGGTGTTATTGGAGGCTCAGCGCCACCTCCATGGATGCTGTGTGACTGCTTCTGTGACATGAACCTAGTACCCACAGTTCTAGTACTTTCTTCACCTCAGGTATTAAGGCAGAGCTATTGAATTCATTACAAGAGGGCTTAAAAAACACGACTGATTTTGCTTCTGTAGCCAACATAAATAACATATTTAGTATACAATTTGGAAAGCTAAAAAATTATAAAAGTGAAAAATTGCATATACCACCTAAAGAAAGCCACAATTAATACTTTGGTATTTTTTGCTGTTTCCTTCTAATCCATTTTTCTGTCCATACATGAGATCCATGTTACATGTATTTTTTTTTCATGTAATTTTGTTGAATATAATATTCTGTGGTCTGCTTTCACTTAATTATGCCTTGTGAACATTTTCCTTTGCAATGGATAGTCTTTTACCACAAGATTTTTGATAACTATGTAGTATTTCATCAAGGGTATGGATCATAATTTACCTAACCAACTCCTGTTGTTCAACATTTCCATGTTTTATAGCCCTCGTCTGTTTTTGCTTTGTTTTGTCTGCCATGATAAGCCACACTGCAGGAAGCACCTCTGTGCAATGCCTGGGGTACCTTTCTGACTCCGCTCTCACACAGGTACATCGGCCCCAGTACCGTGTTTGGCTCCAGTGGTAAGCTTGCCAATGTGGAGCAGTGGCGCTGTGTCTCCATCCTCCGGAGTCACTCAGGCGGTGAGTGGGGCTGCCTGTTGGGGAGGGCGGCCCAGCAGCTGTCTGAGATCAGCAGCCGCACCTCCGTGGTCCCCGTGGACTGTTTTGGTCCTTAAAGCAGTCCAGTGTCTGGGTTGTTCCTCCCCATCACCATCGGTCATACCCTACCTGTCCCTCAACGTTGTGCAGTCACTGTCCACTGCCTGTCTCCAGTTGCATTCAGTGCCCCCCACTCCTGCCCTCATGGGGTATATGTTTATATCTTTAATGTAGAACTCCCCACGTTCCGCTGTTTATCCTGGTGAACTGAATCACTACCTTCATCAGTGGATCACTAAGTCCGTAAGCGCACTTTATTTATTCAACAGAAACCAGCACACAGGGGCTCAATGAAAAGTTTTTTACTTGACCTTGAGTGTATCTGTAAAATGTCTTAAATACACTTGGTAAGAAAGAAGCATTTTTTAGAGTTTGAACTAAGAGGAGTAAGGTCAGTTCAGAGCAGTCTTAAGCCATGTACTGTACACTTGGTTAGGTGTTAAGGGTAGCAGAGTGAATGCAACTTAATCTTAACTCAGAGAGCCTTTGGTCTAGCTCAAGAACAAGGGGAGAGCAGAATTAAGAAAGGCTTGTTGTGAACAGTGAATTCACAGAATTTCACCACTGCTAGATATTTATATACGAAACAGAGAACCTCATAGGGCTAAGGTCATGGAAAGCTTATACTCCCTGTTGATGAGGGTGTTCTTTATCATGGAAGAGACAGCATTAAAAGCTCCAAAGCACAAGAATGATATCATTCTGCCAGCTGTGTGGAAAAGGGAGTTGTGTCAGTGGTTCAGTTAAAAACTGCAGAGACCTGAACATGGCCTATGGTTACTGGGATAGAGAGGAAGAGATTGCTTTGGAAAATTTATAGGACAGGGCAAGAGGGCAAGGGGAGGACTAAGGGAGAGTCTAGCTGAGTGCCTGTATAGTAGGTGGTACCCATTACTGAAATAAGGACAACAGGCTCATGGGACAGCTACAGTTTGGCGTGGGATGTGCTGGGGGGAGTGTGAGGGAGTTGTGAAAGGAATGTGAAGAAACCATTGGAATTGAATCTGCAGCTCTGGGGGAAGATGGGGCTGGAATAGTTTTGGAAGGCATTGGCTGAACTCTATTGGCAGTCTTTGCTCAGCAGAATTCTTTCAGACTCTTAAAAGGTAAACAGACCCACCTCTTAGTGACTACAGATTCCACGCTTGTGAAAGGTAACAGAGTAGCAGTATATTATTTTTGATAACTAGAAGATAACTTACTCTTCTTCACTGCTCCACACAGTGGAGTCTAGTTAGGCTTCTCTGGAACTTGGTGCACATATTAATAAGGGTGTTCATAGCATGGAGTGAGACCTCAGCAGAGACTTGCGGGGTTTTAACCTGAGACTAAGGCCAAGGCATAAGCTGACTTCACTCTGGCCCACCAGCCCATGGCTTTACTTCACTGGGCAGGTAGTGCTGCCCATCTTTAACAAGGTACCTACCACTTTTTTTTCCAGTGGTCCTGGTAGCAGGTGTCAGTTGAACCTTTCAAGAAAATCAGTGAAAAAGGAGAAATAAATGAATAGAATACATCAGATCTTTGAAATTAAAGTGTGGAAAAACATACTTGACATATTTAATCAAGGGGTAGGAAGAAAAGACTAATCAAAACTAGAAAAGGTCTAGAAAAACATCTAGAGAGGGAAAGTTATTAGTGTATCATATAATGTAATAATACTATTAAATTTAAAAAATGTGAAAGAAATAGTTTTCAGAAAATAAAAGTTTTCAAAATTGATAGCGTATGGTTAAGAAAGCCTGTTATTCAAAATAGTCCAATGAAGATATTGGAAGCTACCTTCAGAAATGGTTTTTGATCCTAAATTATTTTTTGATTCTTTGTTTTAAACTTTTAAGAAAAATTATTCCAGAACATAGAAATATTCTTTTTTTTTTTTTAAGATTTATTTATTTATGCATATAAGAACTGGGGTATAGGCCAGAGGTGTGGGTTGATGAAAGGATTCACCAGAGACAGAGTGGGGAGCAGAATAGGCAGATCGGCTGAAGTACACTGCTGAGGGAAGCAGTGAGTGAGACAGAAGAGGTCTACTGTGCCATGTAGGAATCTCCCTGCTGGGGATCGAACTTGTGCTGCAGTGGCTGTGGATAGCTTCATAGACTGATACTTAGACTGTTGCGCCACCAGGGAGGCCCAGAAATATTTATTCTTAAAAAGAAACTATAACCCTGGGTTTCCAAAACCTAATAAAAATAACAGAAAACAAAACAATAGATGCATATAAATAAATTTAGAAAAATCATAAAGAGAATTTACATTTGGAAACTATTTTTGATTAAATGTAATTTATAATGGAGGAATTTTATGTAAAGGGAATCTAAATATGCTAACATAACGTTAAAATAACTTTAGGGGATGTTCTGAAATTAGATAATACAGCATCATTTTCTAATAAAAATGCTTTTAAATTAAATTTTAAAAATGCAAAAATATTTTAAAAATTAAAAAAAAAACTTTTAAAAAAAAGCCATGGAAAGCTGTTTCTTTGACATGTTACGATATTATTTGCTTCTCAAACCAATGGTAAGGCAGGTAGGCCTTGTTCCCATTTATATCAAGAAAATACAAAGATGGGTACTATGAATTTATCAATTGGAACGTCTCCAGTGTTATTTAACAAAAATCAGAAGAAGGTATACATAATAGTAAATAAAACAAAAATGAAACGATACAGGGATAGCATTACTGCATATCAAAAAAAGCCAAAAATAATGACACTCTTAGGACCTATAAAACCATTGAAATGCACTTAAGACTAATAAAATTAGTCATTAAGTTAATGTTATGTAAGTTTTTATTTATCCTTCAATAGTAATTAATAGACTATCTAATGATAGTCTATAGATAACTCTTAAACAGTAGGATCAAAAATTATAAATATATACAGGAATAATATTATGGTGATATATGAGATTTTAAGAGCTAAACCTTTTTGAAGAGATACAAAAACCACTTCATAAATGGAATGACTAAACACTTTTATTCCAAATTAATATTAATTTCTCATTTAGCAGATATTTATTGTGTGCCTGGTATGTTCCAATTGCCATCCTATCCATAAGGAGTTTGCATTCTTTTTTTTTTTTTTTTTAGATTTATTTATTTATGCATACAAGTTGGGGTACAGGCCAGAGGCGTGGGGCGGCGAGAGGGTTCACCAGAGACAGAGTGGGGAGCAGAACAGGCAGATCAGAAATACACTGCTGAGGAGAGCAGCGGGCGAGGCAGGAGAGGTCTGCTGCACCATGTGGGAATCTCCCCGGCCGGGCGTTGAACTTGCGTCGCCACTGCCGACAGCTCCACAGCGTAGCGCTTAACTGCTGCGCCACCAGGGAGGCCCAGGAGTTTGCATTCTTATAAAAGAGACAGATATAAACCAGACCTATAAGAAACCAGAGAATAAGTCCCAGGGAACAAAATGAAATAGAGTGGCTTTTACCCAGGATTCTCAAAGGGGGCCTTGCTAAGAAGGTAGCAACCACGGGGAGACCCGATGGAGGTGAGGTGACAGTCAAAGCACTCTCCAGGTAGAATTAACAGCCAGGACAGAGACCCCAGGACGATGACCCTGGGGCCTGGAGGTATCCTTGGTGTGTTCAGGGAACTGCCAGGGGCTGTGGCAGAAGGAGTCAGGAGGAGAGAGGAGCATGGCTGGGCCATGAAGGGCTCTTCTCTGAGTGAACTAGGAAGGCTCAGTAGGGTTCTGAGCAGAGGAGTAAGGAGGCCTGTGGCAGCTGTATGGAGTACATATGTGAGGCTAAAGGCAGTGTTGGGGAGACTAGTGAAGAGGCTGCTAATGTAATCGAGGTAAGAGACAATGGTAGTTTGGACTTGAGTCATAACACTGGGAGACAAGAGAAGTGATCAGATGCAGATTTCTTAGTGGATGGGATATGGAGGGTAAGGTAAATAGAATAATCAGGACAGCTTCCAAACTGCCGTCTAAATAATGGGAAGGATGCAGTTGCCATTACCTGAGATAGGGGAGGTTTGTGAGTGGGACAGAAGTGTTTTCTGGGGGTTTTCTTGAGGAGTTCAGTTTTGGATGTATTAAGCTTGCATTGCCTACCAGTTATGTAAGTGCAGCAGAAGGTATTTGAATATGAGTCTTGACTGTAAGAGAGAGGTGTGGATGTGAACAGTGAGCAAGGATGGAGTTTACATCTGAGGCGATGAGGAACCAGCAGAACAGACTAAGACCAACAGGCTAGTTTAAATAGTAGAGAGTGAGTTTGAAGGAAAAGAAAGCAAACATAGTATGTTGCCTCAAGGTCAAGTGGGAACTGAGGATTGAACATTGAACTTGATAGGTGGAGGCCAGGGTGACTTTGGCAAGTCTAATTCATGTTGTAGTTGTTGAAAACCTGAATGCTCAAGAAGACTAAGGGGAAGATAACGATGCATTGAACCTGGGTGGGTTTTGTCAGACTCCTAGCTGAATTTTGCACAGGATAAGAGCAAAGGGGAGTGCTATGGAATGGGGGGTGGTGAGCTCTGAGATGGTTAAAGAGATAGACAGTAGAAAGCCTATAGGATCAGTACATTGTCACACCTGACAGGATGAGCCAGCCAGTGGAGTTCAGAGTGAGCTAGAAATACTGAGTTAAAGGAAGGAGTGTGGGAGGATTGGAGCAGGGAGAAATTACAGTGATTTCTCAGGGAAGTTCTCTTGGTCAAAAGAGTAGAAGCCAAGAGTCATTGGAGGAGGTGGAGGAACCAAGAGCCTTGGATTTGAAAAATATCTTTTGGACTCACAAAGAAAGGCTAGAGTGTTGGTGGGAACAAAAGTGATCAGAAACTTAGGTATTTAGGGGAGGGGCAGAGGTTGGAGTGGCTTGGGTATGTGTAGATCTGCACTAAGGTTATAGAGTCTGAAGAAAGCAGCTGCATAAGCTAGAAGGAATCATGCTCAGTGAAATAAGCCAGAAAGAAAAAGAAAAATGTCTAATAGTTTCACTTACAGGAGGAATATAGGGGAGCCAAATAAGAGATCAGGAGAAGAAAATAACACACAAAATAAAAACTAGCAAGCAAACATAAATAAGAGACATTCTTTCTGCAGGGGCTGGGGGTGTTGGGGTTGGAGAGGGACCAAAACGGAAGGAGAGAGCACAAGGGACTATGGTGATGTTTCACAGGTGAATTGGTGGTGGGACACCTACGGGGAATACACAATAATGTAAAGGATATATATAAAAATAAATTTAAAAAGAGAGAGAGAGAAGCTCCATAACTGGGATTTAGGGAGACAAGATGTCACATAACGTGGAATTACTTCACAATTCAGTAGTGACTCCAAGGGGCATCTAGAAGGGTAAGTAAGTTGGCAAGTGAAGTCATTCAAAGCTGCAATGATTGACACTTAAGGTTTTGAGGACAAGACTAATAGCACTGAAGTAGTAGGCTACATATAACTGAGAATGTGATACATTATGAAGAAGGCATGCTTATCAATAATGGAAAGAGTGAATTATTCCACACTCATAATAGAGGAACCATTAAGCAGTTTGTGGGAAAAGTGAAGGTACTTTAGATCTTCACTAAATACAGCATACACCAAAATAAATTTCAGATATTAGAAATACCCTAAATAAAGAGAAGGAAAACAACAGTTTATCATACCACTAGCAGAGGGAATGCTTTTTAAGATGAACAGATAATAAAAGATAGCATAAAGGAGAATGATAAAAGTTTACTACATAAAATACATAAAACTCCTGAACATACAGGAGAGTAAGCTAAAGTCCATCATGATTGCTAAGAAAATTGCATCTCCTTTCTAGGTACTTCTCTGTTCCTAGATCTAAGTACCCTGGTGAAATTCCCATTTGTACATGTCTATTCCTCCCAGACTCGTAAGTGCCTAGAAGCTAGTTTTCTTTTTCTTATGCACCGTACTTGTGACCTCCCAATAATCAGATGATAGGAGCAAAGTAGTCCAAAAAAACAACTCTAGACATGAAAAATCTTCACTTTAACTACTAATCAAAGTAAAATTTAAAATATTAAAATGTACTTACTTAGTAACTAGTTAGTCAGAAGGTGGGAAATCGTAATTCTCAAGCCAAGGAAGTTTTGAAGAGGTCTTTGAAAAGCAATCCACAGTGTTACGAAAATCCACATTTGTGAAAATGTTCAAGAATTCTGCCCAAACTCCCACTTTGAAGTATCAGTTTCAAAGACATAGCATCCACAAGAATGTGGACAGTGCCATGTGCTCATTCAGCATGAAAAATGAACCTAGTTAATACTTAATGTTAATTAGGTAGGTCTGTTTATAGGGAACGTGCTCAGCAGAGTACAAAGTGAAACAAAAGCTGCCCTGGGGATCATGCAGGCCACTTTTATACTATATGCAGTATAGAGTGCATGTGCTACATGAAATACAAAAGTGTGGGAAAATTTCTTCAAGCTATCACTGCAGATTAAAAAGAAACTAAAAAGAAGTACAATAATTTTGCTTACACTTCTTTTTTAAAATCCTATGAGGAAAGGACTACTGGATACTTGCTGCTGTGTCTGTTCCTTCGCCTCACCGGCCATTCTTACCTGGCACTGCAACAAGCACTGAGGTTAGAAAAATCAGTAAGATCACACTGTCAACTCTGGATGGAAAGATGGGTCATCATTACCACTGCTGACCTCTATAAGTTCATTGATGTGTCCCTGATGCCATGCTATAGCAGTTTCCCTCGTTTACTCCTCACAATAACTCTCTGAGAATAAGTGGTTTTTATTTTTTTTTTAAGATTTATTTATTTATTAGGCCAGAGGTGTGGGGTGGTGAGAAGGTTCACCAAAGACAGAGTGGGGAGCAGAACAGGCAGATCGACTGAAAGAAATACACTGCTGAGGGTAGCAGCGGGCGAGGGAGGAAAGGTCTGCTCCATGTGGGAATCTCCCTGGCTGGGTATCGAACTTGTGCTGCAGTGGCTCTGGATAGCTTCATAGTGCTGCGCTTAACCATTTGCACCACCAGGGAGGCCCAGATAAGTGGTTTTTAATCTGTACTTTAGAGATGTGAAAACGGAGTCACAAGGACAGGGGCATGATCAGTACCATTTGGGGACTCCTTAGGGAAGGCAGGGATTACTCCTGTCAGGGTCTTGGAGGTGAAGTCCAGTTCATGAGGAAGAGATCCAGAAGATGACTCTCCAGAGTCAGCACCTAATGTGTGCCAAGTATATACAATCTGCTAGGGGTATACTGACATTGTTCAAAGGGCTCCCTGAGGAAGTCTGTTATGCTAAGGCAAGCTTAGCAGGGCTGTAGCCTTAGACCCAGTGTGTGGCAGAGCTGATGTTTTAATACATGGATGGATGTCAGAAGGATGTTCTCAGTTGCTTTGTCTAAAAAAGGAATGGGGCAGAGTTGGTCAAGTGCTTTAAATTTTATGACCAGTTGAAAAACCTTAGTGGGGAAGTTTTTCAGATGCGTTTAAAAAAAAAAAAAAAGGTATACTGGTGATGGCCCCAGGTCAAGACTTCTCAGGTATAAGAATACCAGGGACTGCTGGCCCAGCTAGCAGAAAGGGGTAGTGCTGCATGCCCACTCACTGAGCTGTACTGAAAAAACTCACCGCTAGCTCTCTGTCTTCTTCCAGATGTGATGGACGTAGCATGGTCTCCCCATGATGCTTGGCTGGCCTCCTGCAGCGTGGATAACACTGTTGTCATCTGGAATGCTGTCAAGTTCCCAGGTCTGGGCTTCTGACTAGATCGCAGCAGAAATGGGTCATTCATCCACAGTACTGCCTGTCTGGTCTAGAGTGGGGTGGGCTTTCTGTCTCCTATGGCTGGTAGCAGCAAGTATCTCACAGTGGGCTTGGATTCCTGTGTCTTGTCAGTAACTCATTCTCGTCAGTTCTTTTTTCTTTATCAACTGCATTTGTTTAAAGTTTATATACAGTTTAACACTAAAGAAAAATAGTAACAGTGCTAAAATGGATGTGCCACAGATTGTGAGAGTGGTATGTAGGTTGAGGACCTCTACTCAGCTTTTGCTTAGCTTGTCTTAGTGCCCCCACACCTGCTCTGCCTTCACATCCGCCCAGGAGGCAGCATCCCCTACATGTGTGTCCCTGAGAGCATGCCTTCCCCCTGCTGGACTCATGCCTCAGCTTGATGACTGTCTTCTCTGTGAAGCCCTTGAGCAGATGCAGGCTAATAAATCTAGTTTTGCAAAAGGTTAGTTTTTCTTAATGTGTTTAGTCACAGCAGATGGTATAAGCTGGCATAGCACTGCAGTTTATAACTAGGAAGATACTGCTCATATTCCTGCATGGAATCTGGGGCATGTTTTCCTCCAATGTACTGTTAATAGATGTGAGTTCAAGTCATTTTCTGCTTTTATTGGCCACCAGTTTTTATGGGGACACTCAGCCTGGCCATAAGAAGCAGATTTTGAGGCTGGGGTAGCATTTGGATTATAGATTTCTAAGAGGTGCTGCCTTGCACATCTTTGTCCTCAGTGGTGATTTACAGAGGACTCACTGTATTGCCTTCTCCCCCAAACCATCAATCCTGCTCCTTAGTGGAGAGCTGCCAGGGAGGTTCACAGCAGAAGAGATGATGTCAAAGCCCAGGTAGACACAGGCTTCTGTCTCAAAGGGAAACAATGGCAGGGCCTCCAACTAAACAAAGGTGTGGAATTGGGTCTGTCCAAGCCTAGGTCTTGGCTCGCCTGTGCCATTCAGGACCACATTCAGCCTCAAGTTATAAGCATTAATCTTAGCTGTAGGGAAATCGAGGTGCCTTCTTTCTAGCTTCAGTTTTTCTTCAGGTTGCTTTTCCCTTAATGGAGCTCTAACTAGGGGACTCTTACGGTTGTGTCCAGGAATGGGGCTGGTCAAAGGATTCCTGAAGTCCCTTCCTTTGGCTTAAGTCATTCCATGGCCCATAGGGATTGCAGCTTATGCTTCTATATGGAGTCATCACTTTCCCATAGGTAAAACCTCTCTAATCTCATTTTTCACAGAAATTCTAGCTACTCTGAGAGGTCATTCTGGCTTGGTGAAAGGGTTGACTTGGGACCCTGTTGGTAAATATATTGCCTCTCAAGCTGATGACCGCAGCCTGAAGGTATGGAGGACGCTGGACTGGCAGTTGGAGACCAGTATCACCAAACCTTTTGATGAGGTAACAAGACAGCCTGGAGAACTCAAGCTGACAGCCTTTAGCCTCTGTGTAGAGAGGAGTTGGCTGGGGTACAAACCTGGTGGGTGAACGTAGAGTCTCAGGACCTCAGAAGCTAGTCAAGGTACTCTAGGGCCCAAAGAGTCAGATGATGATAATCTTTCCTTTATCAAACACTGTTACATGTGCAACTTTAAAGCGAAAAAGATTCATAGGTTTTAAAAATGAAGGGAACCATAGAGTCCCCTCACCATTGTATCACACAGCTAACAGCCACAGATGTGGGTAAAACCTTCTGGCCTTGTGGAATTTATACTCTGCCACCCTATGAGGTGGAAGGGATGTGAAGATGGAGGAAGTTCTCTTGTGGTTTTGCTGACTCTGCTGTGACTTTGCTAACCGACTTCTGCTCTGACCAACTGACTTTTCTTGAGTTAGCAATATGGTTTGCCAGATGTCTGAAGGTTGAACTGCAGTAACTTGTGTAATACTTTACTTTCTCTCTACTTGAATTCTCATATCAGGTGGGATTAGAGTTCAAGTTTCACTAGACATTTTTTAACTACTGGGTATGGGAAATGAAAGTGGATGAGATGGAGCCTCACTTGAAGCTTAGAAACCAAGTGAAAACAGTCACATTGGTTGTAAGTGTGATGGAACTTTCCAGCATGTACAGAAATGATCCAGAAGGATGATCATGGCAGGGAAGACTTCTCAGGAAGGATGTGAGCAAAGTTTTGCAGGAAGAATAGACATTTTGCCCACTAATCAAGGCTAGCTGTGGGAAGAAAGTGGAAGTCATATATTCGATTTTCCCCAGACTAACAGCAGCTTCTGAACTGGGCACGTCAAAATCAGTATTCACCTAACTTGTAACCTGGTACAAAGTTATCTGTTCTCAGTATTCTAACTGGGAGGCAGTGGGACTCCTGAGAGCAACTATAGAAACTGACAGTACTCTGCATCCTCTGGAGTGGACCTGTCCTGCCTGGGTCTGGGTCCCAGCTAGAAGTTGAGGCACTTGTGTCCTGGACTTACCTTGAACTTTAGGGGGACTCGATTTTGCCCCGTATCATCTCACTTTACAGGAGGAATAATGTGAAGGGATTCCCTCTCTCAGTCCTCACTCCAGGTCAGGGGAATAGTGCCTTTATGCTATGCATTTTATGGCTATACAGACTTTACAAACCTCTTCCCCTTTGTTGGTAGTATCACCAGACTTCAGGTAAAGAATAGGCTCAAGAGAACACATGGACACTGATTGGAGACTCCAGCCAGGCTTCTGAAGGTAGACAGAACTCTTTCTTCCCTGCTGCAGCAAATGCTCTGAGAACCTCATGTGGTAGGGCCAACAAGTATTAGACAGAAGAAAGTAGTCAGTGGCCAGATAGATTTGGCCCACTCAGAGTTGACAGTTAAAAGAGGTGACCATCCTGCAAATCCCCTCAGGGCCTATACCACCTTGCTGTGTTCAGCTCCTGAAAGGAGCAAAGGGGAAGAGTTTCAGGTGCCACAGCTCCCAGTCTCATCTGACAGCCTTTTTGTTAGATCATCAGGAGAGATGAGTTATAGCTATCAGTGTAGCCTGAAGCTTGGGTACATAGTCCACCATCACATTTGTAAATCAGAGTTCAACTTTATTCTTGAGTTTTGGTCATTAAGTTGGCCTTGAACACCTTTAAAGGGCAGCTGTCTCTTTCAGTGTGGAGGGACAACCCACGTGTTGCGACTCAGCTGGTCACCTGACGGGCACTACCTGGTGTCTGCCCATGCCATGAATAACTCTGGTCCCACTGCCCAGATCATCGAACGGGAGGGCTGGAAAACCAACATGGACTTTGTTGGGCACCGGAAAGCTGTGACTGTTGTGGTAAGTGTGCTCAGCCTCAGGCTGGCTGGATGTGGACACAATTCTGAGTGGAACTCTTAGGACCTGGGCAGTGCTGTGCTCTCCTTGGTTGAATTGTGTGGAACTGAGGTGGTAGGCACCAAGAGTCAACATATTCACATTCCTGTATCATTTTAAATACTTATGTTTCAATATTTATAAAGTAGAGCAAATGATGTGTTCTATTGGCAAACTTTTAATATGCTGGATATCACCAAAAGCTGTCAGTGATTAGGAACATTATAGTTCCTCTCTAGTTTTTTTACGTTTGGCTCTCCTCAGGGTGCTCAAGCATAGCAATCCTGGTAAGTGGCCCACTCGCCGGGCTCCCGGGGACAAAAGTGTGGGTCATGTGCCCACTGAGCACTTGGGCTCCACCTCATGCAGAAGCCAGTCTAACTGTGAGACCATGCTGTGGGTCACTGGGATCACATGCCGTCCGATTCTGATACAGGCATGACCTGCAGAAAATGTGAATGCTGTTAATCCTTTAGGCTTCAAAGAATATCCAGCCACTCCTTCGGTGGTTCTGGATTCTTCCCTTGAAGAGTGTCCTGAGAGAGCCTAAGGAAAGCTATTGAATAATTGCAAACAATCTCTGAGGAGCAGAATTTTCTCAACACATGGCCACCAAACCAAAATAGCTAGATTGGCAGGCCTAGGTTGATACAAATTAAGAAACATCCAGAGACCTTGATCTCAGTTTTTTGTATTCGTCTAAATGGCCCATCATTCCCAGTGTTTAAATTTATGATAATATCATATAGTGTAACCTAAAATATAAATTTTATACAAATAAAATACTGCTTCTTCAATTGTTTTATATTGGAATCTGTGTAGGGTTTTGTTTGAAACCAGTACCTTGTTGCTACAGTGTTTAGAAGTCAGTGCTTCATAGTTAGCACAGTACTTAACATTTGACTCTGGGTAACCTAAAAGTGACTCAGTGTGAGTGGAGACTCAAGCAAGCCCAGGGTTCATGCTTTTAGGGTACACATTCTCTAGTGACTGTGCTCCCTTGGTCATTCCTGCCTGCCCCCTGGGATTAGAGCCCCTCTAGGTTACCTGACACCAGACTTGAAGGAACCCTCCTCCTCACTTGCCCTGGCTTCCGATAGTGAGCCAAGAGTTTCTATCCCTTTCAATCCAGGTAGGTGGCAGGGAGCTTTGCATGTGTTTCCAGCCTTTCCAAAAGCGGTGCCCAGACCTTACTGTGTTGTAACCATACCTCCTGGCCCAGTGAAATTATCAGGAGTGACCAGCCTTTGTTAGATTGTTTTGACTCTGAGGATGGAAGGGATTGATGGAGCTGACTTTTTTCTGACAATTCCTTTGTCTTCCTCAAAGCATTATCCTAAAGCCTGTTTTCTAGAGTTGGTCTGCGTGGCCAGGAAAAAGTCAGAGGGCCAGTTTAATTAGCTCCCATTCCATCCACTTGGCTGCAGGCCCGGAAATGGAGAGTTGGTAGAGCCAGTTTTGAATCGACATCTCACCCCATACTGATGGAGTGCCTCAGCACACATTGTCTAGCCTCTCTGAGGCTCTTTCATCCTCAGCAAAATGCCTCCCGGTGTGTCAAGTCCTTGGGGCAGAGATGTCTGTGTGGGGATCCCACTGATACGCTGGAATTGTGGTATGTTTCTAATACATGGCTTGGACTAGGTGCTTGATGCCTGATTATTTTAATGTTTATTGTTTAACTTCAGAAATTCAACCCAAAAATCTTCAAAAAGAAGCAGAAAAATGGGAGTTCTACAAAGCCCAGCTGCCCTTACTGCTGCTGTGCCGTTGGCAGCAAGGACCGTTCTCTCTCTGTCTGGGTGAGTGCCCTGTCGGGACCTTTGCTGCTCCTTTGGGGAAGAGGAGTAGGGCTGGCGAAGGAGGCAGAACCTGAAAGAGAGATCCCACTTTTGGTGATTGTCAGTGTGTGCTTTCATCTTGGGCCGAGACCCTCCTGACCTCAAAAGGAAGCACTAAAATATTAGGCCCAGTCAGGAGATGCCTCCCTGACCCCGAGCCAGAGCAGCACTTGTGTCCAGACTCAGGGAATGCCCTCTGTGATTGGGACCATAGTTAGCATGTTGTTTTATTTCCTTTTAAAAAGACTTTTGTATTGGCATACCGTCATCTCTCTGTCTGCAGGTTCTGCACCTATGCGTTCCAGGTATTGTCAGACTCCAGTTCGCTCCTTAGTACTAGAGTGGCCACTCCTCCTCCTTCCCCACACAAGCAGTTCCCAGCCTCTTAGAAGCTTCTACAGGATCTACTGGGAACCCTGTAATTGTGTTCCCACCCAACTCACTGCTCTGTGACATAGGACCTGTTCCCCAGGACGGTTATACACTAGTCCATGAGCAGTAGATCTTGCTATAATTGTGGGTACATGGAGATGGTACACAGCCTAGTCTTAGAGCAACTAGATAACACGTGCAGGCAGTCATCAAAACCATTTTCTACAGGAAGCTAAATGACATGCTCATATATACTAAATGAAAAAGCATTTGCCTTATTTTAAAAAATGAAATATTTCCCCAAGGTAGACCAGCAGAAAATAACTAATCAAAGTGTTGACAGTGGTTAACTTTGGATGAATTAAGGGTACTTAAAACTGTTTTTGTGTATTTCTGACCTATCTGCACACACTTTGTAGAAAGAGTCTATGTGATGTTTGTAGCTTATACTGAGCCTTCAATCACTATATCAGAACCAGTTGGGCCAAGAGATATGTCAGGTTTTCTCTGAGACTTTTTTTTTGTCCTGCAAACTGCCTTTAGTCATCCCTGCCCAGGACTTGGTGTCCTATCTATCCCCTGCTTGGTAGACTTTGTCTGAGTTTCACCTTAGACTGTTCCTCATCTCAGATCATGGCATTCCAGAACCATTCTCCATGCCTCCTAGTCAGAGTAACACCATTTCCCCTGCCAGACCACTTCAGGTAGGGAACACTCTAGCATGCGTATTTTTGGTAGGCTTTGGTTTCCATAGTTTGGAATCTTGGTAGTTGGCAAAAACTTCACCCATGTCTTCTAGAAGTATTAGTGTTAGGTGGGTAGATGATAAGTGGTTTTCAGCCATTTCCTTCATCTTTGCTGCTTCCTTCCTTCCAGCTCACATGTCTGAAACGGCCTCTGGTTGTCATCCATGAACTGTTTGACAAATCCATTATGGATATTTCCTGGTAAGATGGACTCTTGTTATGTAACACAGACTAGGAAAGGAGAAGTCACACATTGGAACATAGGATATCCTGGATATGATTGGGAGCAGGCAACCAGTGGCCCCACACCAGTGGTTTGCACATGATTCAGGAAAGGCAACTTGGACCTCCTGTACTTCTTGCTCCACTGGGATTTGCTACTAGGAAATCCCTCCGACAAACATCTCTGGGAAAAGGAGAACAGCTTGATCTTAGCACCACTTTATTCCCTCTCATCATATGAATCAGATTAACATGGGTGTAGAGACATATTTTTTGCTTCTCAGTGATCTCATTTAGATAACCCACTCCCTCAAGGTTTTTTTTTTTTTTTTAATGATTTCAAAAATAATAAAAATGAAATTC
Source organism: Scalopus aquaticus (assembly GCA_004024925.1). Classification (NCBI taxonomy): domain Eukaryota; kingdom Metazoa; phylum Chordata; class Mammalia; order Eulipotyphla; family Talpidae; genus Scalopus; species Scalopus aquaticus. The sequence goes on from PVIJ01009658.1 coordinate 50,172, forward strand.
TCAAAGACATGATTAGAGATCCTCTCTACATGTGCTTAGAACTGCAGAGTGCCAGCAACCTCTGGGGTTGTGACCTTTATCCCCATTGCCACCAGGCCACAGAAAAACGGGGTTTTATCATCTACATAGAGTACTACCCTGCTGTCCTCCCAAGCCTGCCACTAAGGCTTTGGGAAACACAGCAGGAGCTTATTCCCAGGCTATTGATGCCCATCTCTTTCAGGACTCTGAATGGACTGGGCATCCTGGTGTGCTCCATGGATGGTTCTGTGGCATTCCTAGATTTCTCCCAGGATGAGCTCGGAGATCCCCTGAGTGAGGAGGAGAAGGTAGGAAAAAAGCTTACTGCCAGCACATGACCCATATCTGCGCATGCTCTGGGGCCAGAGAAATAGCCACAGTTGTTCTGAGAAGCACCCTTGATTGGGCCCTCTTCTTGTGATGTACACACATGCACAAACACACACACACACAAACACACACACACACAGAGAGCTTCTTAAAGTATTAGTGGGTGTTTTCCTTTTATAGATTGTAATCTTTATTTTCTTTTTAAAATATATTAATTTAAAAATGAGATGGGGCCTCCCTGGTGACTCAAGGGGTTAAGTCTCAGCACTATGAAGCTATCAGCAGCCACTGCAACATGAGTTCAATCCCAGCCAGGGAGCTTCCCACATGGTGCAACAGACCTCTCCTGTCTCACCCGCTGCTCCCCTCAGCAATGTATTTCAGTCAGTCTGCCTGTTCTGCTCCCCACTCACTCTCTGGTGAATTCTCTCACCACCACCCCCACCCCATACCTCTGGCCTGCACCCCAGCTTGTATGCATAAATAAATCTTTAAAAAAATAATAAAAATGGGGCCTCCCCGGTGGCGCAGCGGTTAAGCGCTGCGCTGTGGAGCTGTCGGCGCTGTGGAGCTGTCGGCAGCGGCGACGCGAGTTCGATGCCCAGCCGGGGAGAATCCCACATGGTGCGGCAGACCTCTCCTGCCTCGCCCACTGCTCCCCTCAGCAGTGTATTTCTGATCTGCCTGTTCTGCTCCCCGCTCTGTGTCTGGTGAACCCTCTCGCCACCCCACACCTCTGGCCTGTACCCCTGCTTGTATGCATAAATAAAAAAAAAAAAAAATAATAATAATAATAATAAAAATGAGTATGTCAGAAATTAGTTCTGGATTTAATAACAATACTTTAGGGATCTTTTCTTGAACTGGTAATTAGCCACATACTGGGAATGAGCAAGAGTGAGTCCCAAGGATCCCTGCTGACATCACTCTTCCCATTGTCTTTCACTGACATAGTTGGCATAGAATAGCAATTATGATGGTCATTTGGTTACTTCTTAGCAGTTAATTGTATGCCAGAGTCTGTTTTACATACATTAATTCATTTAAATTACCCAAAACTCTAAGGAGACCCTTGGAAAATAGCGTCACCCTTTTTAAAAACTATGTGATCCTCAGGTACAAGGACAGAAGCAGCAGGCCTGTTGCCTTTGGGCCAGGCCTCCTTTCCTTCGTATTCTGCCCTGGATGGTGTGGCCATGTGCTCCTCCTCAAGGGCTTTGGGAAAGGCTCTTCTTTACCTTCCACAGGCTTAGAAACCTGCTGTCTACAAATGGACCTTTGCCAATGCTTAGTGGAATGTATTTGTCTGAAAGGAGCCCTGTAAAAGCTCAAAGCAGGTGGGCAGCCTTCCCTGTAGTGATTTAAGCACTGGTAAAAGTTCCTGAGTAAGCCCCCCACTGTGATGTAAGCCTCTCAGAAATAAGGGTCTGATTCATTGACAGGACTTTGCATACACACTGGCACCAGTTAGTCTTTTCTCAAAGAAGGCTTGAATGTCTCAGTGGCTTCAGGTGTTTTTCTCCCATATTACTGTTGCCAGGTAACGTGGGATCCCTGTGCACCTCCCTCCCCCTTGTGGAGTTATGTTGGGAGCCTACATAATTACCTTTTCTAGCTTCTTTCCCAAATGTTAGCAGCAACCCCATGTTTGAGGGACACTGGGACCAAATTAAATTCTGCCTCAGAATTCCAGGGGAGGGATTCAGGAGAGTTGGGGCAGGAGCCAAGGTGGGGGAAGGGAGGGAGGGAGGGAGGTTCCTGGCACGTGCAACTATGCCAGGCTGTATAGCAGTGGATTCCAATGTATGTCCTCTCCTGTGCAGCATCCACTGCTGTGAGACAGATGTTTTACTGACTTCCACATTGATCATGGGCACATCCTTGTGTGAATCAGTTCCTCATTACACCAGCCACTCCAGTGGCTCCATCCCTGCCCACATGAATCCTGTCTGGCATGTTACAACACAAGATTAATGATAGTTGGGAAGATGGAGAGAGGTCCCCTGCTCAGTAGGATCAGGACATGTTGGGGGCAGAGAAGTATTTCCCAGGTGTGTTGTGCCACCTCTGCTCATAGAGACACTCTGAGCAACCTAGTTGTAACCTTCAGTAGCATGGAACTGATGTCTGCAGACATAAGCAGACTATTTTTAGTTTGTGATTGTCAAAAAAGTGTTTGGTATACTTGGAGTGATTTAAGAGCCTTGTAGTAATAATTTGAGTGTTTTAATTTTAGTTCAACCAATGTTTGCCATTTGTTCTACACCAGCCATCTCTACTTTTTTAATACTTGTTTTGCTACTTTTCCAATTATATCTAATCTCTCTCTTTTTTTTAAGATTTATTTATTTATGGTGGCCTCCCTGGTGGCGCAGCGGTTGAGCACTGTGCTGTGGAGCTGTCGGCAGCGCGTGATTCGAGTTCGACGCCCAGCTGGGGAGATTCCCACATGGTGTGGCAGACCTCTTCTGCCTCGCCCGCTGCTCCCCTCAGCAGTGTATTTCTGATCTGCCTGTTCTGCTCCCCGCTCTGTCTCTGGTGAACCCTCTCGCCGCCCCACACCTCTGGCCTGCACCCCAGCTTGTATGTATGTATAAATAAATCTTTTTTAAAAAAAAGGTTTATTTATTTATGCATACAAGCTGGGGTGCAGGCCAGAGTTATGCAGGGTGAGAGGATTCACCAGAGACAGAGGTGGGAGCAGAACAGGCAGATCAACGGAAATATACTGCTGAGGGGAGCAGCAGGCGAGGATCTCCTGCACCATGTGGGAATCTTCCCCCAGCCAGGCGTCGAACTCACGTCGCCACTGCCCACAGCTCCACAGTGTGCTTAACCTGCTGCGCCACCAGGGAGGCCCCAGACCATCTATTTTCTTATCAGTTACTCATTCACTTTCATTTCCAGCTATAGATACACAAGAGTCTATATGTAGGGAGGGTACAAGACTTCTCCAGAGTCATCTAATCAACATCAGGCAGAATAGGGTAGGAGCTGATAGAGAGCTGGCACCCAGAACTCTGAGACTCCAGCCTAGGACCTTCTCCCTGTAAGAACCTGGATAGCCCACACAAACAAAAGCTCACCAGTTTGTAGCCATGCCTCTATCTCGTAGTTGCTCACAATGTACTTCTCTCTGCTTCCCCTAGAGCCGCATTCACCAGTCCACCTATGGCAAGAGTTTGGCCATCATGACTGAGTCCCAACTCTCCACAGCCGTCATTGAGAATCCTGAGATGCTCAAGTACCAGCGGAGGCAGCAACAGCAGCAGCTGGACCAGAAGACTGCAACAGCCAGAGAGACAGGCTCAGCTGCGTCAGTGGCTGGTGTCGTCAATGGGGAAAGTCTTGAGGACATCAGGAAGGTGAGGACTCTGCCCAGTGGCCCTGGGCACATGGGCACAGACCCAAGGACAGGACAAGAACATGCAGGCACAAGTGGTGGGGAGGTGGGTGTGTTTTTCCTGGAGTGGACCCAGAGGAGTAAATCAGTTTGGGGCTTTTTAACCATATTGTCATCAGCTGCACTCCTTTATCAAAGGGAACTCCAGAGGAGATTATCTTTTATAGGAACTTCCAAACCTCCCCTCTAGTCTTTATATGAAATTATAGATACTGAGGACAGTGGGTTTCAGGCTCCACCCTTAAGAGATAGCTATGGGCATCACCTTCTTTCTCTGGATGTCTGTGTTTAACTTGTGGGGGTAGAAGGAGGAGTGGAGATGGGACAGGAATGAGGCAGGAATTGTTGGGATCAGCTGGTTGGCTTACATCATCTCTAGGGCCTTGTGCAGGGTGAAACACTCTCTGAGATGATTAAGAACACATTGTGATGGGGCCTTCCTGGTGGCACAACGGGTTAAGTGCAGTGCTGTGGAACTGTCGGCAGCTACAGCGTGAGCTCAATGCCCGGCTGGGGAGAATCCTACATGGCGCGGCAGACCTCTCCTGCCTCGCCCGCTGCTTCCCTCAGCAGTGTATCTTGGTCGATCTACCTGTTCTGCTCTCCACTGTGTCTCTGGTGATCTCTCTCACCGCCCCACACTTCTGGCCTGCACCCCAGCTTGTATGTAAAAACAAATAAATCTTTTAAAAAAAAAAAAAAGAACACAGTGTGGGAACTCTTGGTAAAAGCCCAGTGGAAGAAAGGTCTCTGACAAACAAAAGTTGAAAATCAAGGCTTAGAGACAAGAATGTGGCTCACCTGTACAGGTCTCATTCTTAGTTCCCTCATTGAGCCCCATGGCTCTGTGTGGAGATGGCCAGCCTGGCATGTGGTTGCTGCCTTGAGAACCTGACCTGGCCCACAGTACTGATAATAGAGAGGAAAGTGCTGGAGTTGGTTCAACTGGAACTTTCTGAATTTGCTGCTTTCCTGTGCACGTAGTTCAGCATACAACCCGATAAAACCACTTGTACTTCCATTAGGTAACTGATGGCATAGTTTAATTGTACCAGACAGGCTGTGGAAAGGGAAGTTAGGATATGTTTTCTTAGAAGTCTTGTTTTTTTATATTTGAAGGTAGTTGGGAAAAACTTTTCCATTCACTTATGTTATTCTGTTTTACCAGAATCTTCTAAAGAAGCAAGTTGAGACTCGGACAGCAGATGGTCGGAGAAGAATCACGCCTCTCTGCATAGCACAGTTGGATACCGGGTACTCATTCACTCACTGAGCTATCTGTGTCCTTACCTGGGGACGTCTTTCTCTTCCTTTCACCAGTCAGCCGTTTAATAATCAGGGTCTTCGCAGGCTCTTGGACCAATCTGACCCATAGAATCTGGAAATCAGGGAATTGAGCTCAGCTTCCCACCAACCTCAAAACCCCATGCTCCCCACAGAACCCTTATGTGCACTTGACATTTGTGTTGAAGACATGCTAGGAGGCATCTGCATCAGACCAGTGGGTAAGGACATTTTCACAGGTCTTGTGTACAACCAGCCCTGCTTCATTGGTGAGGCATTGAAAGAGACACCAAGAATAGCTGGACTGATTTTTTTTGTTTCTTTTTACTAAGAGCAGTTTTTCTGATGATTAAAAAAATTTGTACAAAGGAATTATTGAAAAAAAGTAAAAGCCCAAAGAAGAACATAAACATTTCCCAGAGTCCAATTTCTCAGACATAACCACTTGGTATTTTGGTATCAGTATCGCTAGTTGTCTTCCCCTCCCCCATTCCTATTTTCTGATTTGCCTCCATTTTAATAAATAATCCTCTGAAGTTTTGACTTACTGATTATCCAGGTTCCCAGCCTGTGAATGCACCATGATTTAACTAAGTTTCTTAACTGGATTTGTTGTTTCTTTCCAGTGTTCTGTGATTTTAACTGAATCTTTGAGCACACCTGTCACTGCTCCATTGATATCCCTAGAAGTGGAATTGCTGGACAGAGAGTAGGACTCTGAAACACATTTACTTTTGGGGAGATAGCGAGGGTAAATGAATTGAGTCACCATTTGCTGTTGTTTCATTGTCTATAGTCAGACTTGAGTTTGTATTGGTCATTCTTCCCAAAATAATTATATGTTGATTTCAAGGATGATAAGGCCCATGTGAAAGAATTGGACGAAGACTGATTAGGTTATTCACTCTACCTTTTATACTCATTCAGCTAATTGGTTCAGGGCATTTCACACAGTAGGCAGTTGCTCACCCATTAAGTTGTTCCAAGTCTTCCTTAAAGTCTGAAGAGACCTCTAGTCTTATGATATGTGGATTTTGCCTCATGGTGTTAGGTGTGCAGGCTCTAAGGCCCCAGAGGGCAAGACCTGGCTGAGTGGAATCAGAACTAGTCTGTGGTTTTTCCCAGACATTGGCTTTCTTTAATCAAACCTATTTCCCATTGTGAACCTTCAGGGGGTAATGTCAACCAGCCTACCAAGTCAGACCAGGTATGTGACTGTCCTTGAACACTATAGGGCTTGTGGGAGTGAGGGTCTTGGAGGTTGTGATGATGATGGCTCTTATATGCTGTGGATCCTTCTAGGCCTTACCTGGTGAGGAAGCAAAGATGTGGTAGGTGTCTTCCTGCCTGCCACAGGGCACATTTTCTGGCACCATAACTTTTTTGCTCTCTTGATTTCCATGTTAAAGCTAAGTAGCAGTGGAATAGGTAATTTAGTTCAGCTTATCCAAAAAAAAAAAAAAAAAAAAGAGCACAAATATTTAATGTAGAAATAAGTGGTAAGTCACAGATGAAGACTAAAGCAAAAGAATGAAAGACTTTTTGCTGACCTGAGCAAATAAACTTGAAAGTGGATGAATTTTGAAGAAAATAAAATTACTAAACTGAAGAAAATCTGTGCAGATGAGTTAAAGAATAGAGGATGCCTTCAAAGACCTAACCATGCCAAAAACCATCAGCCTAAAAAAGCTTCAAATGGGATATTTAACAAACTTGTAAAGACGAGATCATTCTAATATTACTGAAAATACTCTAGTATGTAGAAAAAGAAGGAAAGCTTGCAAATTCATTTTTTCAATAAACTTTATCAAGATGTGAAAGAGATAGAACATAAATCCCTGATCCATATTATTTTTGAATATTGGTGCAAAAATCTGAGTAGAATTACCAGTTTTGCAGCATATCAGAAAGCCAATACATTGTAACAGGTAAAGCTTATTTCAGGAAAACAGGAGGCTCAAGTTTGGGGAACCTATTTACATCTGCATGTCAGTAGATCAAAAGAAGAAATTATGTGATCCTCTCTATAGATGTGTAAGAGGCATTTTTATTAAATTTGATGTTCTGATTTAAAACTCAATTACAGGGGAATAGATGCTTCCTTAACTTGATAGCTTATCTTATTTCAAGTTAAATTAAAAAACTAAACAAATGTCTACTTTTGTGACTAATTTAACATTGTTCCAGTTCTCATAGCTCATGCCGTTAGTTAAGAGTGAGAATAAACAGGAAAGGAGATGGTAAAATATATCATTATTTAAAGATGGTATGATCTACAAGAGAATCAACTGGAAAAACATGAACAAAAAGGTGACTGGATCCAACCAACCTAATAAAATCAAGTAGTACTAGCTACCTTTAATAAAAGATATAAAGGAGAAGAAATAATATTCACAAATGAAATACCTAAAATGTAATAAAAGTGTAGATCTTTATGAAGAAAAATATTTTATGCCTTATTAAAATACATAAAACAAGTAACTAGAAATGCCTGCCATCCATTTTAATAAATAAGGTGATTCAACATCAAATTTATAGATTAAACTATAAATTAACCTGTAAATTTAACATGAATCAATACAAATAACCCATAGAACTTTTGAAAATCAGACTGATTCTGAAGGGTTTTTTTTCTCTTGTATTAATTTTTTTATATTTTTACATTGCTGTTCATTTTTGTACAGCATTTGATTTCTCCCTTAAGGTGTAGTCTTTTGGGGGCCTTCCTGGTAGCACAACGGGTTAAGTCTCATCCTGTGAAGCTGTCCAAAGTCACTTAGCATGAGTTCGATACCCAGCCAGTGAGCTAACCCACATGGCGCAGCAGACCTCTCCTGTCTTGCCCACTGCTCCCCTCAGCAGTGTACTTCAGTAGATCTGCCTATTTTGCGCCCTGCATTGTCTTTGGTGAATCCTCTCACTACCCCACACCTCTGGCCTATACCCCAGCTCTTGTATGCATAAATATATAAATCTTTTTAAAAAAAAAAAGGTATAGTTCTTATAAATACCCCACCACATCACCTGTGAACCATCACCATGGTCCCTTGTGCTCTTCCCACCCTGTTTTGATCCCTTTTCCACCCCACCCCCCGACCCCCGCTTTAAGCTTCAGATCTATAGTTATCTACAAGTCTTGTCATTTTTTTTTGGGGGGGGGACCCTTTTTTTCGGTTTCCCTATATTCCTCCTGTAAGTAAACGATTTTTTTTTCCTCCTGACTCATTTCGCTGAGCATTATCCCTTCTAGCTCCATCCATGTTGTTGCAAATGGCATGAGTTTATCTTTTTTGATTGCTAAATAGTATTCTATTGTGCATATATACCACATCTTCTTGATGCAATCATCTGTTTTGGGCATTTAGGTTGTTTCTATATCTTTACTATTATAAATAGTGCTGCAATAATCATTAGAGTGCCGGTTTTCTTTTGAATGAATGATTTTCTGTTCTTCCAGTAGATACCTAGGAATGGAATTGTTGGGTCAGATGACAGAACCATTTGTAGTCTTTTGAGAAACCTCCATACTCTTTCCCAGAAGGGTTGGACCAGTTTACATCCCCACCAACACTGTAAGAGGGTTCCTTTGTGTCCTCATCCTCACCACCATTATTTGTTGTCAGTTTTTTAATGTGGGCCGTTCTTTCTTGTGTGAGGTGGTATCTCATTGTGCTTCTGATTTGCATTTCCCTGATTGTAAATGATGTCGAGCATATTTTCATAAACCTGTTGGCTATCTGCATTTCCTCTTTGGAGAAGTGTCTATTTAGCTCCTCTGCCCATTTTTTAAAAAGATTTATTTGTTTATGCATATAAGCCAGGGTGTAGGCCGAGCGTTGGGGGGGTGAGAGGATTCACCGAAGAGCAGGGAGCAGAACAGTCGACCGAGTGGGGAGCAGAACAGGCAGATCAACTGAAAATACCCTGCTGAGGGGAGCAGCGGGTGAGACAGGAGAGGTCTGCTCCGCCATGTGGGAAGCTCCCTGGCTGGGTTTTCACACTCGTTCTTCGGTGGCTCTGGATAGCTTCATAGTGCTGCTGTTTAACCTGTGGGGCCACCAGGGAGTCCCTAAAGTGTATCTTATAATCAGTGGTATCTGTCTAATTGGTAGCAGTTATATCTTTTAGTGGCACCTTAAACTATCAGCTCATCTTAAATACAAGTAAATATGTGAAGAGATTTTAATTTTTTTGTTGCAAGTTTTCTACCATAAAGATACATTGCCTTTAAACACAGAAAAATGTTACTTAGAATGTATGAAGTACTTGATGTGGTATCTGATTTCCAAAGCTGTCTTTTGTTCTTGCTGACAACAGGGACTTTTCCACGGCGTTCTTTAACAGCATCCCACTTTCTGGCTCCCTGGCGGGCGCCATGCTCTCCTCTCATAGCAGTCCGCAGCTACTGCCTCTGGACTCCAGCACCCCCAACTCCTTTGGCACTTCGAAACCTTCCTCAGAGCCTGTGACAGCAGTTTGTGGCAGCGCCAGGCCTGTGGGTGATTCTGTCAATAAAGACAGGTGAGTAAACATCAAGACTTGCTCCTGCCCCTGGAAAGAGTTCAGGTTTGGACAGAGTTCCAGAGACACTTCCTGGCTCCTTCAGTAAAAACAGGAAGATGTTTGATTTTAGATGAGGGCCTGCTCAGAAGTGAAGTCATTTCAGGTGAGTCTTTGATGCACAGGGCTGTGAGGACTTCACGTCCTAGAGGATGATACAGTCCCAAGATAAGGAACACATTACCTGCCACGGGTCAGCTTCACCTTCCAGCAGGTCTGCACTGGAAAGAATGTAGTCCTGTACTGCACTCTGTTAGGATCATGGCCACACCATTCATTCCAGACAGGGTGCTCAGATGTGCAGGGGCACAGACTCCCCTCACACTGTCAGAATTAGATTTGATCAGGGAACCTGTGTCTTCATTAACCGCAACCTAGAAATCAAACTAGAAGTCAGAAAGCTACAGCATGAGTTCGATCCCCGGCCAGGTTGCTAACCCACATACGGTGCAGCATCCTCTCCCATTGCTCCCCTAAGCAGTTGTATTTCAGTAAATCCACCTGTTCTACTCCCCATTGTGTCTCTAGTGAATCCTCTCACCACCCGCATGTTTGGCCTACACCCCAGTTCTTCTATGCAAAAAAAAAAGTCAGAAAGGGCCCAGTAAGCATTAAGAACCCAGTAAACATTTGCCCAACACCAGTGCTGGGTTATACCCAGATATCTACTGGGGGTTAATACATGAGTCTTCATCCCCAGGGAAATGTTGTCCGGAGAGAGAAGAGTAAGCCACAGAGGTGCAGGGCAGAAACAGAGAGCCATCCAAGAGGAATGTGGTGACAGGGTCTAAGGAAAACCTCTTAGAGAGCACCCCACTGGGACCCATCAAGCCAGAGTAAGGGCTGTGGGGAGGTGACAGGACAAGAGCAGAGCCCTGAACCTCTGAAAAGTGGTAGGGAAGGGAGATAAGTGTGCTTCTGTGCCCAGATCTAAGAAATGTTTCAATAGTTGGCCCTGCAATTCCTAAAAGTAGGAGACATGTTCTCCAGGATGCCTCCCAGGCATATGAGGTCCAGGAACGTGGCCGTAAGGGGACTATTAACCTTGTGTACTCAGTAGGAAGCCTAGTGGCATTGGGCCTAGTTGTGGGATGAGCCTGGGCAAGCTTATGCCTGAGCCCCTCTCTGAGGTGCAAAAGGCAAAGGTCTGTGGGGTAAGCATTTAGGAAGAGTATGAAGAATGTGTAATTTTGTCAGTGGGATGGGAGCAGCTTCCTATGCCAGAGAATGCTTTGTTGGGGATGAAGCCAAAAATAGACAGTAGCTTCAGGACCCAGGGTAGGGGCTTTTCTTGTCAAATCCATTGCTGAAATGGGCAAAACTAGCGTTGGAAGCGGTTTGGGATTCAGATAGTATATTTTGAGCTATGGAGATGGCACTACATAGTTAGCAGAAGAGGTTGTAAGAACCACTTTCAAGGCCTTATGATATACCAGGAAGCTCTCAGAACAATGCAGTAAGGCAAGTGTGAGTAAGTTAGCCCACAACCTTCTCAGCCAAACTTCCAGAGTTTTACCACATAAAAATGTTAAAGATATAATCAGGAATAATATATTACAATGTGCAATTGTTTGTTTATAGAAGTTTGGTTTTTGTGCCCCTTTCACTTGGTTCCAAATAACACAAATCAGGGCTCCCAAATCCTTGGTGGAGTGGATCTGACTTCCTCTCCCATCTTCACCCCACCCTAGTGTGAATGCTACCTCGATTCCTGCTGCATCGTCTCCCTCTGTGTTAACAACCCCATCCAAGATCGAACCAATGAAAGCATTTGACTCCCGATTCACTGAACGGTCCAAAGCCACATCAGGTGCTCCTGCATTGACCAGTGTGACTCCAACAGCCATGGAAAGGTAGGTGATGGCTTCTGAGACTGGAGCACAGGTCACTGAAACTGGGGCACATGTCACTGAGACTGGGGAGTATGCAGACTCTGGCTAACAGTGCAACGTTACTTTCCCACCAAGCAACCCGTCCTCCTCCCACATGGGAATAGACTGCAGTCACCCCATACGTGGGAGCCCCCTGTTCTGTAGAGAAATGAGTACTTACTTCAAGTGGTGGGATGGCTGAAAGGAGTTGAAGGGGAGGACATAGCAGGCCCAAGGACATGAGGTCTAGTTGGTGCAGAGGCTATGCTGAGAATAAAGTTTGATCCGAAACCATAGTTTGCCCAAAAGAGAGCAAGAGATTGCTTTCCTGCTCAGAAACTTGACTAGAAAGTAGGAAACTGATAAACATCAAAGAGGAGGTCTTTGTGAAGTCAAATGGGCTTCTGAATACTTGCAGGCTCTGTACTACCTATTCTCTGAGCCTCCCTGAGCAAACAGCAGCCAAGTCTCATGAGATGTCGTTCTTCATTTCTGGGAGTTGCAGGAGTCCTGAGGTGACCAAAGCAAATGTGTCAGCCTCTTCCATTGACACTGAGCTGCTCAGACTCCTGGGAGGACCCCTTCTTCTGAGCCTGCCATGGCATGGAACTTACTGCACAGATCTTATTGCAGAGCCCAGCAAGATGGAGACTAAGAGAGTTAAAATAATCTGGGTCACCTTCCACAAGCCTGGTATTAAAGTGCTATCCTCTTAGGGTTGCATCCCACCAAAAAGTGACTAGGGCTGTGCAGCCCTCGGCACCCTAACCTGTACCGTCTCAGCCAAGTGCAGAGCTATGGCATAGACTCTAGCAGTTGGTTTCAGATTCAGCATATGCCCAATGAACATTTGTGAAGAAATCTGTCCTCGCAGTGCCTGGTGTCTTAGAGCCAAAACTGCAGTTTGCCATTCCTGGGCTTCACTCATGGTCTCAAATATGCTTGTCTGAGCAGGATTTGTTCTGCATGGAGAACAGCCCTGGGAGCCAATGCAGGAGCCAGGCAGGAGAACTCTCCCTTCAAGTCAGCTGGCACATCTGTGACCTTTCTTTGGTACCTTGTATTCTACTCTAGTGTGATCATGATGGTTTTAGTATAAAGATACTCCATGTGATCTTTGTATCTAGTAGTTTATCTCCAGCATTATGAAGGACCCAAAAACCTTCCTGCTGCTAACACTTTGAAATGCTGAATGAAATGTAACACAAAAATCTAAAATATGTGAATAGTCCACACAAAAGTTTAAGAGGTCCCCAGGAGCCAAAATCTTAAGTAAGTAAATTAAACAAGCAGAACAGTGGGCAGCACCACAGTAGATACTGGGCTGGTAATTGGTGACCTGGTAACCAAGGACCTTGCATTTTCATGACCACACAGATTCAAGACAGTGACTTGGGCCTGATTTACACAGGGTACTAACTAAAACACTAGCATAGAGGCAAGCTGCTTGAGAAAGTCTACCTCCAGAGAGAGGGAGAAGTGAAAAAAACTTGACTGGCAGCACATGGCCAAAATTGGCCTGTCTCAGCCTGCCCTCTCATGAATTTGGGATTAGTTTTGTGTTTGTTTTTTTTTTTATTTTTAAGTGTTTTTTATTTATATCTTTTACATTATTGTGTATTTCCCCTGGGTTACCCACCATCAATTCACCTGTGTACCATCATAATAGACCCCTGTGCTCTTTTCTCCCCCGTTCTGAATCCTTATCCTCCCCTTACCTCGCTGAATGTCTCTCATTTATGGTTGCCTGCTAGTTTTTGTTTTTATTTTGCTGTCGTTTTCTCCTCCTGATCTCTTATTTGGTTCCCATATATTACTCCTATAAGTGAAACCATTTGATATGTTTCTTTTTCCTTCTGGCTTATTTCGCTGAGCATGATCCCTTCTAGTTCCATCCATGTTGCTGTGAATTGCATGTGTTTATCTTTTTGATTGCTGAATAGTATTCCATTGTGTGTATGTACCACAACTTCTTGATCCAGTCATCTATTTTTGGACATCTGGGTTGTTTCCATATCTTAGCTATTGTAAACAGTGCTGCAATAAGCATAGGTGTGCATGTGTCTTTTTGGATTAATGTTTTTGTGTCCTTTGGGTAGATTCCCAAAAGTGGTATTGCTGGGTCATATGGGAGCTCCATTTTTAGCAGTTTGAGGAACCACCATACAGCTTTCCATAGAGGTTGGACCAGTTTGCATTCCCACTAGCAGTGTGGGAGAGTTCCTTTTTCTCCACAGCCTCACCAACATTTGTTGTTGCCTGTTTTCTTAATGTGCGCCAGTCTCACTAGTGTAAGGTGGTATCTCATTGTGGTTTTGATTTGCATTCCCGTGATTATGAGGGATGTTGAACATTTTTTCATATATACCTGTTGGCCATTTGCATTTCCTCTTTGGAGAAGTGTCTTTTTAGCTCTTCTGCCTATTATTTCACTGGGTTGTTTACTTTGTTTTTGTTGTTGTATGAGCTCTTTGTAGATTTTTGTGATCTGTCCCGTATTGGTTGTATTGTGTGCAAAAATTTTCTCCCAGTCGTTGTCAGATGTCTGTTTGTTTTGTTTAATGTCTCTTTTGCTGTACAGAAGCTTTTTAGTTTAATGTAATCCCAGCTGTTTATCTTTTCTTTCACTTTCTTCACTTTGGAGGATGTGTCTTTAAAGATTTTACTGAGATGTATGTCATGTAGTGTTTTGCCTATATTTTCTTCTGTATATTTTATGGCTTCAGGTCTTACATTCAGGTCTTTTATCCATTTTGAGTTAGTTTTTGTGCATGGTGTGAGATAATAGTCTAGTTTCATTTTTTTGCAAGTAGCAGTCCAGTTTTCCCAGCACCATTTATTGAACAAACTGTCCTTCTTCCACTGCATTTTCTTTGCTCCATTGTCAAAGATTAGTTGTCCATAAGTATGTGGATTTATTTCTGGATTTTCTATTCGATTCCATTGGTCTATGTGACTGTTTTGTCCCTGTACCATGCTCTTTTAATTATTATGGGTTTGTAATATAGTTTGAAATCAGGGAGTGTAATACCTCCATTTTCCTTCTTTTTAGTGAGGAAAGGTTTAGCTATTTGCGTTGTTTTTATTTTTTTGTGGTTCTGTATGAATTGCATCAATATTTTTTCTATTTCTTTGAAGAATGTCATTGAAATTTTTATCAGAATAGCATTGAATTTGTCAATTGCTTTTGGTAGTATGGCCATTTTGATTATGTTAATTCTGTTAATTCTTAATTGTGTTAATTCTTCCACTTCATGAGCAGGAGATGTCTTTCCATTTCTTTTTTTTTTTTAATATATATTTTTATTGTTATCTATGTCTTTCACATTTTGTATTCCCCTTGGGTAGCCCACCACCAATTCACCCGTGATCCATCTCCATGGTCCCTTCTGTTCTCTTCTGTTCCATTTTGTGCGATTTTCCTTCCCTCTCTCCGCCTCCCCCCTTTCCCCCCCTCACCCCCCCGCTGATTATTGTCTCTCTCCTCCTATTTGGTTTCCTTATACTCCTGTTATAAGTGAAACCATTCGATATTTTTCTCTTTCTTTCTGGCTTATTTCACTGAGTATGATCCTCTCTAATTCCATCCATGTCACTGCAAATTGCATGTGTTTATCTTCCTTACATGATGAATAGTATTCCATTGTGTATATGTACCACATCTTCTGGATCCAATCATCTATTTTTGGACATCTGGGTTGCTTCCATACCTTTGCTATTGTGAACAGTGCCGCAATGAACATACGGGTGCATGTATCCTTTTGGATTAGTGTTTTTGTGTCCTTTGGGTAGGTTCCCAAAAGTGGTATTGCTGGGTCGTATGGAAGCTCCATGTTTAGCAGTCTGAGGAATCGCCATACAGCCTTCCATAGTGGTTGGACCAGTTCACATTCCCACCAGCAGTGTAGAAGAGTTCCTTTTTCTCCACATCCTTTCCAGCATTTGTTGTTGCCTGTATTTTTAATGTGTGCCATCCTCACAGGTGTGAGGTGGTATCTCATAGTGG
>PVIJ01009659.1:0-65430 GCA_004024925.1 Scalopus aquaticus
TGTCCCCTCTCTTCTCTTTACTCCGACTCTTCAGTTTATTTATAAGTCCAAAGCACCCCCAGGGTCGATTGTATTGCGTAGGGTATCCGGTTCTCGTTGAGACAGCTCTCAAAGTTAGGGATATTTTTCCCCAAGAATCGATTTTTTGCAGGAGAGCCTGATCCTAGCGTCTGTTCGCCGCCATGTTTTGGGGGCGTGTGAGTCTTAAAGTTTTAAAGGAGCGGGGATGGAAAGGACAGTGAGGATCCTCATCTCATTCAATGTTTAACTTGTAGAATCCAGCATCATCTTAGGCACAGAGCCAGCACTTAGACACGTGTTGGTTGGCAATGTCCTAAAAAAAAAAAAAGCCCTTCTACTGATGCTAGAGCTCTTAACTAACTCATCTCCAATCTTCAGGGTAACTCTGATTATGTTAGGAACCATCAATCCCATTATTCTTGGTAATAACAAATATCAGCGATGATTAGTCAAAACACTTCCTTAGGAAATATACTCTCCTTCACCGAAAAAGGTCAATTTCCTCTTCAACTAAACTTCTGGACAGTGTGAAGGGGATAGGTGATTTCATTTTCCTTGGATTATCTTGTTTAATTTTGCGATAGCAAACTGTCAAAAACATAAGTAATATGCAACCCTGACTGAATAGAATTCATTTCTTCTTCCCTGTCCTTTTCATCCATTATCTCATCTGCTTTTGATTACAGTGAGGGGATTGGGTGGATGACCCACATATTATAGGTAAGAAAGTATAACTCAGAGGGTTTAAGTAACTTGTAGAAGGTCACCAAGCCAGTAAGGTGGAGTTGAGCCCACTTGGAATACAGTTCTCCTGATTTCTGGCTGTTTTAAGATTCCAGGATTTGTTTTAATCTGACATGATAAGGCATGCAAATATCTAAATGACCGTCTGACTCTGATGAAGGATGTTTATTCTATACCCCTAGAAGCAAGAAGCGTGCTATACCACAGATTTGTTCCAAGATGTTGATAGCTTCTGGGCTGGGTTTTTGTACCCACCATGGAGAAGTATGAAGTCAAGAAGACTGAGCTCACAAAGAGAGGAAACTAGTAGGCTGAAGCCTTTATTGTGGTTTCCATGGGAAGAAAGAGGAGAAGCAGGGTACACAGGTTAAGGATTGAGGAATTTCACTGGTCTCTGGGATAAAGGGTTGTGCCTTATTGTCTGTTACCAGACCCTGGGGTGATTAAGGCAGGTGGATAACAGTCTAGCTTGTGAGCATCTGATAAAAGAAGGTGGGGCCATGAGCTCGGGATTGGTAGTTTTGCATATCTAAGGTGCACTTGCCCCCAGGAATTAGCCAATTTGTGTGTGGGGGTCAGTCTCTTGATGGCAGCAAGCTCTTCAAAGATAGCAAAAGGCATGAAAAGTACAGAAAATAAAGACTTAGCTAATACATGGCTGTGCTTCTGAATGAAGTCAATAGAGCTGGATAGTCTAATAAATTATGCCTCCCACCTTTGGGGATGTTTGTAGCTTGACTTCTTCCTGCTCCATTAAGTGGGATGTAATTTGCTCTGTTCCGCCATATTAATGCAGGTCACAATCTCTGGGTGACCCAGAGATACCATCTCTTTCACCCTGACAAAGCGCATGACCACTGGACTTCTATCCCCCTAGCTAGAAGATTCTGAATGGGGATATTTTCGGTACCACACATGAGGTATCAGGCACTCTGCCTGAAAGGAAAGAGATTAAACAGAATCATAGAGCATCCCCAAAATGACACTCCATTTTTCATAATGATCTATGATATTCATTTGTTGAAATTTTATTACTTTTGTAATTTAATTCAGTTTATCCCATTTTACTGCTGCTCAGAGCAGTGTTACCTTATTTGCCTTGCTTATCCTTATGGATGTTTCTTCTTTTATTATGAGCATGATGGCCTCTAGATTAAAGCAGCTTGCTTAATAGAACTGTTTCCATTGGCATCAACCTTCTCTGAATTCACTTCTACTCTTGCAGCCTTTTCCAGCAGCAAGAACAGAAGCCATAGGAGGTAGTAAAAGGGTAATTCTCTCTGCAGTATGGAGAAAAATCCAGGACATTTGTGCTTGTCCGGGCTGCCCGTTTAATTTTCCCTGATGATCTTATAATTCTGAATGCCCCGGCCCCATCCAAGAAGAAGGAAATCAGAATCTCTGGAGTCACGGCCCAACTTAACATCTTCCTGCAGGTGTTCCAAAGTGCAGCCAAGTTTGCAAGCCACAGTCATTGGGACATAAGGGTATTAGCAGAGATACTAAATAGGAGACCATTGAATGTCCCAGGTAGCGGGAATCCCCACCTCTCACTGAGCCTCCGAATTAGCAGGGGCCTTGAATCACATGTTAAAGGTGGGGACCCCGGCATCCACCCTCCAGAGATCATATTAAGGAGGCCCAGGGATGTATATTTTTTAAAAGTGCCCTTAGTGGGTCTGACATACTTGGTCCAAGGCCAACATTAAAAAAAAAATACCACCTACAAACGAGACCTTAGCAAAAGGCAGTGGGGCTAGGAATGAAGAAATCATTGGTGCCATTTCCAATTAAAATATTGATATAGTTTACTAAGTATTGAGGCTAAACTTCAAGAAATTTACAATCCAGTAGGTGGTTCAACAAAAAGAAGAAATACAGGGACTGGACCAAGATCATCTTTTAAAGGAACTTATGTCAATCCAACGGGCAGGAACTTCAGATACCAGCCAGACTTGGCAAGGACAATCATCCAACTGCACTGTCTTCTTTCCCCAAGAAAGGGTAGGTTTGTTCCCAGACGTTGATAGCTTCTGGGCTGAGTGTTTACACCCAAAGCATTGTTCTTTGAAGTTACAACCCATGTCTTGTTGCCAGATAAAATGGAAAGGACTGAGTTAGGGAACTTAGGAGCCCCCAAATACACAGTGTTTACTTTTGCAGGGGGGGGGAAATAATACTTGAGTACAAAATTCAGTATTTCTGCTTTGAAAAGCATGCAATTTATATGGTTTAGAGGTATAAATAAAATGTTACAAGAATAATTTAGTACCTATGAGTGCCCTCATCCATGGATTTTTATTTTCATTCAACTGAGGGACAACCTCAGTAATTAAGGTGTGTTCTCACCTGTTGATGTCCCTTTTGACTTAGGATGTGCCTCAATTACTGCTGCTCAGAGCAGTGTGACCTTATGGCCTTTCTTATGCTCATGGATAAGGATGTTTCTTCTTTTGTTATGAGCATGATGGCTCATAATAAGAAATCTTGCATGATTTCAGCTTTAAAAAGAGTATTCTTGATAATATTGACATTTTGAAGTTGATTTTATGTTACTCAGTGTGTTCTTAATCTGCAGCTTCACAAAAGATAGTCCAAGCCCACTTCTCTTGTAATTTGCTCAAGTTTCTAATTTCTGGTGCAGAGAAATATTTATGAATAAACTAATCTCTAAGCAGAAAATGAAGGTTGGAAGGGTTGGAACTTGACTATTTTCTGCCAGGATTTGCCCACAAGGGCCTACTTTTTCAGCACCTGTCATCTGTCGGACAACCTGCCCGAGCTCACTCCACTTCCTCCCCTCTGGTCTCTTCCATTTCCTGGAGCAGCCCTGTCTCAAGGCCTTTGTACCCCTGCTCCTTCACCTGGACCCTTTTTCCTAATAGCCATGTGTCTTGCTCCCCTTCCCCCACCTCTGTCTTGTCCAGATCCTGGCTCAAATAAGCCATTCCTACCTTGCTTTCTAAAACAACATCCTCCATCCTTCTCCATTGTCTTATCCTGCTTAATTTTTTTCATTATCATTTAACCCAACAAATAAATAGACATTCTATATGGAAGTTCCATTGATAATAGTGAAATGTAAATTCCTGGAGGACAGAATTTGTTTTGCTTACTCATCTTAACCCCCTGGCACACAGCAGGTGCTCAAAACTTACTTGTGGTAGATGAATGATGGCGTTCAATATCCATCCTGAAGGGGGATATGCAGGCAGTGGCAGCCTATTTTCTGCCTGTGTGGTGACCCCGCTAGACCACTGCTGGCTCTTGGGCTCCTTCCCCTGTTTCTGTGGCCAGAGTGGAAAGCAGACAATTAGATCCACTATCACTGTAAACTCAAACTACCTTGGTTCCCCAAAGGTTGAGAGGAATGTTATCCCTCTAAGTTTCTGGTAGGAGTAAGAAGCATAAGTAAGAAGCATGTTTTTTGGAAAAACTGGATTGAGTTTTTGGTTTATTCCATTTGGGAAAGTTTATACTAAGTAGATTAAGTTAAGTGACTTTGAACTTTGAAATGTCCACATCCTAACGTTTTATTAAACTTAATTGGATTTGTAGAACATTTAAAGATCATCCAAACTTAAATGGGAGATCAAAATGAGCTAACAGACTGAGGCAGACATTCTCCCCAGCCTTTGTGCTGCGTTAATGGCAGTGGTGCCTTGGTGCCTGTGGGTGATGAACACAGAGGCCCAGCTTCTGAGGAGCTTTGGTGTTTCTTGACAGCTGCCTTCATCTGAGCTGTGCCCAGGGTCCTCCCCACGGTCCTCTGTGCTGTGCCCATGGCCACCTCAGATCTATCTCTGCTAAGGCATCTCACCCCCAAAAAGTGGCTGGGCTCAAGGCAGACTTGTGAAAGTTTGTTTGATGCAGCTTCGTAGGGAAGACATCTCCAATTGTTGGGAATAAAATTGACCACCTTACAGAATTTGTTAGTGATGGAAATCAGGAGCCATTAATGCTCCCCAGGAAGGTGGTGCACTCAGCTTACTCAGTAGTGGGGCAGGCAGCACACCCTGGAAGAGGCAGGGGCAGGACTGAGAGTCCAGACATCATCCCTTCGTGTGTTTGATGTTCACTATCTGTGTTGATTCTTCCCATGTGCTTACAGAACAGCTCTGGAAGCAGCAGTGCCATTGCTTTCTTTTCACTTAAAATGATCTTTCATTATTATTTTTTTAAAGATGTATTTATTTATGCATAAGCCAGAGGTGGGGGGGGGATTCACCAGAGACAGAGTGGGGAGCAGAACAGGCGGATCTACTGAAGTACACAGCTGAGAGGAGCAGCAGGTGAGGCAGGAGAGGTCTGCTGCGCCATGTGGGAATCTCCCTGGCCAGGAATCGAACTTGTGCTGCAGTGGCTGTGGATAGCTTCATAGTGCTGAGACTTCTTATCCCCCTTGCACCACCAGGGAGGCCCTGATCTTTCATTATTAAAGCAATATTTGTTTATTTGTAAAAACTTTTAAATGGCAAAGATACTTTTTAAGTAAAAAGTGTTACATCCCCTTCAAAATATAGGATTCAAATAAAAAATAAATTAAAAAAAACAATCCCAGAACAATAGCAACAACAAAAAAATAAAATATAGGATTCTATGCTGCACAATATCCTACGACTTGCTTTATTTCCCCCTTACCTATTTGTAATGCATTTTTTTCTATATAAGTACATACCTGCATAGTATTCCACTACATGAATGTATTGTAAACTTTTCTAACCATTCAACTGTTAAGAGACAGGTAAGACTTAGTAGGTTTTGAGCATTACAAATAATCCATGTAATTTTATCATTTTATATATTTGTGAAAATACATAGAATTATAAGGATTTAAGAAGATACTCTATACTTCTCTAGACTCCTACCACTTCCTATCATCTTTTTTTAACTGCTTGGCCATTTATAATAAAAAGAGCCATAAAAGGCCTCAAATAAGTAAGGCAATCCTGAGGGGAAAGCAAGAGAAAAATAGAGGCTTCCTGTTATCTGACTTTAATCTATACAATAAAGCAACAATAATTAAAACAGTATGATATTTGAATAAAAATAGATACATGGAACAATGAATGGAATTGAAAGATCAGAAATAAATCCACATGTATATCAATACTTAATTTATGAAAAAGGAGCCATAGCTATATAATAGGGAAAGAAGTGTCTCTTTAACAAATGATGCCAGTAAAATTAGAAAACCGCATATAAAACAGTGAAGTTGGATCATTCTCTAACTCCATGCACAAAAATAAATCTAAAATGGATTTCATCCTAAGAGATAATAACTGAAACAATAAAATACATAGAAGAAAACACTGGCCACACATTTCATGATATCAATGATAAAGATGATTTTGGATATTCCACCCCCAAGGCAAAGGAAATAAAAACAAAAATAAACAGCTGGGATTATGTCAAATTAAAAGGCTTTCAAGCAACAAAAGAAAATATAAGTAGATTTATTTTTTTATTTTTTTAAAGATTTATTTATTTATGCATACAAGCTGGGGTACAGGCCAGAGGCGTGGGGCCACGAGAGGGTTCACCAGAGACAGAGTGGGGAGCAGAACAGGCAGATGAATGGAAATACACTGCTGAGGGGAGCAGCGGGCGAGGCAGGAGAGGTCTGCCATGCCATGTGGGAATCTCCCTGGCTGGACATGGAACTCGCATCACGGCTGCGGACAGCTCCATAGCGCAGCGCTTAACTGCTGCACCACCAGGGAAGCCCCTAGATTTAAAAAAATCTTATTGAATAAGAAAATATTCACACAGTAGACAACTGGCAAGGGATTAATATTGGTTAATATTCAGAATATACCAAAAATTCCTTCAGTTTAAAAACACCAAGGAAAACAAAACCCAATAAATAAATGCTCAGCAGATATGAACAGACAATTCACCAAAGTGGATATGCAGATATATGGAAAAATGTTCGCCATCACTTTTAATAAGTCAAAACCATAATGAGATATCATTTCATTCCCATGAGAACAGCACATATTAAAAAGACCACCAACAAAAGCTGAGAAGGATGTGTTGAAAAAGGAACCCTAATAGTGCACTATTGGTGGGAATGTAAACTGGTGCAGTCATTCTGGAAAGTGATGTGAACCTACGTTAAAAAACTAAAAATGAAGATACGGTATGATCCAGCAATCTCACTTGGCGGATCTGTCCGAAGGAAGAACATAAAACTATCAGTTCAAAAAATTATATGCATTGGGCCTCCCTGGTGGCTCAGCGGATTAAGTGCAGCACTATGAAGCTATCCAGAGCCACTGCAGCATGAGTTCGATATCCGGCCAAGGAGATTCCCACATGGCGCAGTAGACCTCTCCTGCCTCGCCCGCTGCTCCCCTCAGCAGTGTATTTCAGTCCATCTGTCTGTTCTGCTCCCCACTCTGTCTCTGCTGAGCCCCCTCACCCCCTGCACCTCTGACTTACACCCCAGTTTGTATGCATAAATAAATAAATCTTAAAAAAAAAAAAATAAATAAAAATTATATGCACTATAAATTATATGTTCTATACTATCAATAGCACTATTTACAATAGCTGGGACATGGAAACACCCTAAAAGCCCTCTGACAGAGGATTTGATTAAGAAGATGTGCTGTATTTGCACAATGAAATACTATTCAGTCATAAGGAAAGATAAAATGTTACCATTTATAAGGAGTTCAAAGAAATTATGTGTAGGAAGGAAAGTCAGAATGACTGAGACAACTATTGGGTGTTTACATAGCAATCAGGACAATCTCACATGGCAAAAAACCTGTAAAAACTACTGAACACTAATAAATGAAGTGAAGTTTCTGAGGTTAAGAGGTGAAGAGGGAGAAAGATGTTAGGGGGAAAAGTTTGGGAGACTTTTTTCTAAAAAGAAAATGTCTAAACCTGAATTACAAGGATTTTAGAAGCCAGGCACTATACAATTCTCTATACTCTTAAATCACTTGCTATTATATTTGTTACCTGCTTGAACCCTATAGGCTTTTTATCTGTTGTTCTGACTGTAAGATAAATGCCTAGAGGCAGAATTACTGGGTCAAAAAAATTACAAATATAAATGCTATTTATATTGTTAAATTACTCTCCAAAATATTTATTTTAGAGTAAAATCCCTTTTCTTGTATTGCCAGTTGAAAGGCACTATTGTGAGAAACCTAGGGCCTGAACCGAGTGTCATTTAATTGTGTTTATTTTCTATTTTTTTAAGATTTATTTATTTATACATACAATGCTAGGGTACAAGCCAGAGGCGTGGGACGGTGAGAGGCCCTAATTGTGTTTATTTTCTAGGCAGAGGTGCAACAAGTCATTTCCACATCATTTCTACTTAGATAAGGAGGCCAGTCCACTGGGAGAAAGGACTACACATAAATGAAAATATTGCACATGTATCTGCCTTTTTTCACAAGCGATAAAATAAAATAAAACAAATCTGATGCCCATGAACTGCTTAGCACATACCTGACCTGTAGGTGGCGCTAAATGTGGACGCCATAGAGATGGCGGCAGGAGGGGCAGCAACCGTGGCTCAGGGGTTCTGGTGCTGGTTTCCATTATTGTGCTTATTGTTAGTATGATTATACTCTTGAGCAATCATGTCTGTTCTGAAGTTTGGCCCAGTCTTCCTGGTTTTCCAAGTGGGTTGCCATCTTTTTAAATCAGAAATTGAAGAAACCTTGCCAGTGGTTCACGGCACTGTTCTGGAGTTTTCATTATGCCTCCAACAGAGAATGCACTTCATCCTGGGGTTCTGCATCTAAACCGAGGAGGTACCTTGACTCAAAAACAAATGGACTGCTTTGTGATGGAACTTTTTCCTCTGCCTGCAAAGGTAGACTTGTAGCTTCATTTCCTATGTGTCAGCTCTTCTGCTTCCTGCTTGATGTAGTGGCTAGTGGGGATGTCTGTTTTGATCAAACTCATGTTTTCCCCTTAAATGGCTTAAGTATGAAATGAAAGGCAAAGTTGTTTTTGTTTTTGTTTTTTAAAGACTGGATCTGGCTTCAAGAAACTGGTTTCTGGCCCTGACTCCTACGGATGTTAACTATAGGCAGGGAGACCTGGTTGGTCTTTTCTGTATTGACAGAACCATCATTTCCAGGAGGGTGAGAAGAGACCTAAGTGTTATCCTGAGGCCCCAGAGACTTTAGGACTTGATGAAACTAAACTAGTCGCCTTCCTTAGCTGGGCCTCAGTTTCTTCCTAAATCAGACATCTTCCGTTCAACGCCAACATTATCTGGGCAAGAGAATTGATTGGGGAAACACCTGTGTGGGTGTGGCCAGTGATGACAACCTTTGACCAAGATAAGCCAGACTCTCCCAATTGGAAAAAAGTTCTTCCTCCTAATGTTACTCCAGTGGAAATACTGGGGAAAAGAGCTAGAGGAATGAAAAAAAGCAGGGGCCTCCCTCCCTGCTCATCCAGCCAGGAAGCCCCTTTTGGGAGCTGTGATAAATATATGATTACCTTACAAATAAGGACAGACTTAGGCTACACATGATGAAGTGTAGCTAAATATCTCCTTAAATTATAAATAAATCCCAACCTAAAAATTAGTCTTCAGATTTTAATTTCCTATAAACAGGAAATCCACAGCAAGATATTAATTTTTTGAAGATTTATTTATTTATGCATACAAGAGCTGGAGTGTAGGCCAGAGGCGTGGGATGGTGAGAGGATTCACCAGAGACAGAGTGGGGAGCAGAACAGGGAGATCGACGGAAATACACTCCTGGGGGGAGCAGTGGGGAGACAGGAGAGGTCTGCTGTACCGTGTGGGAAGCTCCCTGTCTGGGAATCGAACGTGTGCTGCAGTGGCTGTAGATAGCTTCATAGTGCTGAGACTTAATGCATTGCACCACCAGGGAGACCAAGATCTTAATTTTCTAGTCACCTCTGAGCATTCATGTATTTTTTATCCATTCAGATGTTGAATTGTAGCATTCCGAGTACTGTGCTCCATCAGGACAGAGTCACAGAAAGAGACCCACTCCTCCCCTGGTCTAGTAGATGGGTTAGTGGAGACCACAGATGTACCCACACACGACAGTAGTTAAGAACAATTGTAATAAAGCCTCTGAAGGAGCAGCGGGGTGCCTGGCCCAGTCTGGATGAGCTGAGGGAACGCCAGCTGGTGAAGCCTTTGGTGCCACATGTCACACATCATTCATCTAATACCATGTCTTCCTTTGACTCGGTCACAAGGAGGCGGCCAAAGGGCTACAGTTGACCCTCCAGCTTCGGTTTAGACTATGCTGTGTTAACCCACATGCCAATTTAAATCTGAATGAAAGGGTTTTAACCCTTTTAATTCCTTAGCTTTCTTCCATCTAACCCAAGGACTAGTTTGAGATATGAGTTGTGCTTTAATTTAAAGAATTCTGGCTGAGAGAGAGAGAGAGAGTGTGAGAGTGAGAGTGAGCGAGAGAGAGAGAGAGAGAGAGAGAGAGTGTGAGAGCGAGGGCGAGAGCACGCAAGCACACACGTGAGTGAGCGAGCTGGGAAAGTAATAGAAAAAAAGAGGCTCGGGGTTTTGCATGTCTCCTCTGCTCTTCTGGACCCGAAAGCTTAGGAAGCCTAGAGTGTCCCCATCACACAGCTCCATGCTGTGCCTCTTGTCCCAGTTAATTGCCTCCTAAAATCTCTCCAGACACCACAGATGGCAAGAGAGTGCCTGCAGCCTGTCCTCACCATGGGGGGAAGAGGGGGGATGTCGAAGGTCTTTTGGTAGCGTTTTTATTCCCAAGAAGAGCACACTCTGCATTTTCTGTGCAGAAGAGGAAGATGGTCGCGGTTTGGTCCAGATCTGGGTCATCCTTGTCCATATGTGTAAAGCAAAGCCAGGCCCGAGAAGCTGCCCATCTCCCATTTCAAGTTACTCTCCTCTGTAGGAACTGCACACCAAAAAACAACCAGCACCAATGCCATATGGCTTAAAAGATCAAAGACCCCAGTTCTGAATATATTTCTAGCTGACTGTACTTCAAATGTCTTAAATATGTTCCTACAGATGGGAAGCATGGAGCATTAAAGAGGTAAACCACATGTGTGTGAGCCATGCACAGGGTCTGTGCAAAATGGAGAAAAGTGAATACCACTGACCCCTGTGTTCGTCTTCCTCTTAGGTTCGCATCTTTACATACCTCATTGGACGAGAGGCAGCCTTTGCAGACAATCTCAAGTGGATGGCGTGTGCCAACAAAGGTAGGTACCTGTTTTGTGTTCCCCGCTGAATAACTCCCCCTTGGATGTACAGAAATCAGGAGTCAGGAGAGAGGGCTGTGAATTCTAAGGTATGCTTTGGTGTCTCCAAATTGGTAGACTTGTAACAGCTTCTCTGAAAATATATTTATCAATTTGAGGATACAGTCAAGTGGACTAGTTAATGCCTGGTGCCCAGAGGAGAATGACCCAGTAGTTAATACCTGGGTGCCATTTACTGGGCACCAGGTATCCCTGGGCTCACTTGCTGCCTCAGGCCCTTTGTAGTAGGTGGGGCCTCAAGACTGGATCTGGCCAGTAGGCTGTGAACAGAGCAAAGCTGGATCTTTTCTGGGCAAAAGTGTTTAAGGACTGGGACGGTGGTAGCTGTATTTTCTTCTCCTACTCTTAAGAACTCTGAAGCTGCGTGTTTCAGAACAATCATGAAATCGAGCAACTTCCATCAGCTTGGACTCCTGAGTGACCCCATGGGACAAATGTCTCCCCACTTTCCCTGCCCCTGCTGTCTGCCAACTTATGCTGGGTATAGAGTATGCGTGGTAAACAAACCTTTGTGTCAGGTCACTGAGACTTCTGGTTTGATGAGCCTACATAACTGATTTAATTCACTTCAAGCTGCCTCTATGTTCAAATCTTCAAAATGGGAATAGTGGTAATAGTTCTTCCACTGACTCCTACTGAATGCAAAGATTCACAAAGTGGTTTATATAAAGTGCAGCGTTTAGTGCTGGGACATGGTAAGCGCTCAGTAATTGTTGGCTGTTCTATAGCCCCAGTTGAATTGATTAAGAACCCCCTGTTGTGTGTCAGAGACAGTGCTTTGCGGAAGGCACAGGGAAGGGAGTACTAGGACTTTCCAATTGATGAAGGGTGCCTTTTCATGCTCTGCACAACCAAGAAGGCAAAACATGGAAGCAAGATAGGTAGAATCCAGATTCTTTGAACTCAAGCCCAAACGCCACCATCCACCAACCATCTCTGCAGGTTACCAAGTCTATCTGGTTCTGAGTTATATCGCCTGCAGAGCAGAGTGGTGATGATACTGCCCACTCAGTGGTGTATGAAAAGAGTGGTGTATGAAAAGAGCTGACAGTGCTGGACACATAAACGTCTCGTATTGTTTTCTGGTGCTATATTGATCTGTGGACATGTCTTATCTCCCTATGGAGGCTACCCATACCCTGGGAACAGCCTGGGACCCTGACTTCATCCTGGGCCCTCGGGCAGAGCCCAGATTTTACTCAACATGGGTGCTCCTTTGATGTTGAAGAATGAGTAAATTGACTAGAAGTTCTGGTAAAGAAGGTCTTGTTGCACGGTCAACTGGTATTGATAAATTTCAGCAGCTTAAATTTCAGCAACTTTCCTGTCATCTCTAAGGTATCCTTCCAAAAAGTCTTAGTCTTTGCACATCAGTGGAAGCAAGAGGACTAAGTGAGGGATTTGTGGGTCTCAGCTCCAGTTTTAGTGATTTAAGATAAAGTTATTTTAGTTTCCAGAAACCAAAGTAGCTCCCTGAAATTAAAAAAGAGCATTGTTGTGGTGGACGGGGAGTGACTCAGAACCCAGAGTGAGACAGGAAGCTTCTGTCCCATGAGGAACTGGGAAGCTATGTTTTGTTTTTCTTTTCCTTCTTGGTTTCTCCCTACAATCCAGGGTATCCGTCTTCTCTCTAGACTATCTTTACTATGGCTTGTGCACAGCCAGAAGTGGCCATCCCATGCCTGCATGCCCATTTCACCACACAGCAGGTACTGGGGGCATGGCATGAAATTAGAAAGGAGGCTGATCAGCAACTCTGAATTCCGATTTCAAGTATCTCTTCCCCTCCAGCCTCCAGAAGAAAAGATTATGATGCTCAGCCTGTTCAGTTGGGTTTGGGTAGGTGTTTGTGCCACCGGGGCTTAGCACTGTGGGTGGATGGACAGGTATGGAAAGTTCTCAGAGATGTGTCCTCTGCCCATCTTTCTCTTTGTTTGGCATTGTCTTTAATTATCTGCTTCTGCTTGGAACAATCTTTCAAGCCAGTCTCAGTTTTCCACATGTAAATAATGGTGAACTATATAGGAAAGGATCTTAACATTTCCTTGAAGCTCTGAAAGGAACATTCTACAATTATTTTAGTCTGTCGGCTGGCTCGCCTCACTCAAAGTACCAGTAATTCTGATTGTCTCTGAATAATGCACTTGGCTTCATTTCAGGGGAAATAGAGGAAGAACCTAGACATGAGGAGATGGAAGCTGTGTGGATCCTGTTTTCCTTTGCATAAAGAAGCCTTTCTTGAAATAAGTTTTGCAATTTTGTTGACATTTGAAAATCCTGAGTGAACTCTGCTTTCCCCGTTTTTTCCTTTATTCTGTGGTCTTGTAAAGAGAAGTTCTTTTCTATTTTTTAATTTTTTAAAATTTCGCTGTTATTCCTGCCACTTTAGATTGCAGCTCTTCCCATCAGCCAGGGTGCATTTAGTCATGGGTTATTGTTTTCACCACTGTCTGTGTCCAGCTGATGAAAATTACTCAAATTGAAGTCTTGTCTTAATCAACTAATATTACACCATAATTTAGTTTTAGTCATTGTTTATAAGAATCTTTGAAGCATCCTTTGAAGACAATTTACTGAACTCAGAGTATTTCAGGGCCTGGCTATAGAATATAGCCCTTTAGATTTATAAGTTCTGAGCACAGCAACTTGGAAAATCCAAGGAGGTAATAGTAGCTGCTTAGCTGGCCAGGCCATCGGATTCCACAGTGATTCTCATTGCCATCCTGTCCAAATCCAGTTGTTTCCTTCCCTGCCAGAGTCAATCCCTCACAAAAGTTTCACCTTCCTCATTCTGCTTCTCTTCTAAAGGGCCTTGGGAATAACATGGCATGTTTTGCCACTCATCAAAGTAGCAGTTGCCATCAAAATGTTAGGTTCCAGTCATCTGTGCCCATGTAAACATTGGCTTCATGTTGCGTCACTTATGGGGTTTTTGACCATGTAATGTCGGGGAGCAAGTATTCTTATGGTCATTCATTAAATCATTGTTTATAGTCTCAGATTGTTAGAGTATAGCGGGAGCAAAACATTTTTCATCTCAAGTGACATGAGGTCCAGAGGGGGCCCCCTTACATATTTTCAACCTGACTAAGCCAAGTTCCTCAGTGAAATGAAGCATTTACATTTGTGGACCAGAACAGACCCAGGGAGAGGCCCCGGGAGCCCATGAAGAAACCCGTTGGCCAACTGTCCAGATCACCCCAGGGAGGAGCAGTTCAGGGATAGGGGGGCGACCCAGGTCAGTGATTGAAGACATGCTATGGGGTGCAGAGCTCCTGGCTTGGAAGTCTGGTTGCCATGGAGACAGTTCCCATCAGTGGACCTCCGATACTGCCCTCTGGAAAGGGATGTTTGGGGACATCCATATTCCATGCAGGAGTTCTCTGTCTCCTCCAATCTACTGGCAAAATCCAGAGAGGCCTGGATTTTATTGGTTTGTTTCATTTTATGCTTAACTAGGTCCTATCTTGAGGGAACCAGCCCTAATGAGGCAAAGCAGCAAACCATTTTAAGTACGTTAAAACAATCATTGCCACTGTAGAATGTCTTGTGGAATTTAAAGTTCTGTGTTCACACTACTGGATAAACAAGTGAATGGGAAAGCTGAAAAGAGGGGCCCACTAGCCCAGATATTACATAAAGCCACAGTAACCTTCTCTAATGTTCAATGTGCTGAGATTTTTAAATAAGCATTGCCTGATTCTCCTTCAGAACTCAGGGTGAATGGAGTGTTTTCCAGCTGTGCAAATAAAGAAGGGTCTCCGTGTTTGGGTTCTCAACCAATCAGTCATCATTGGGTTGAATGGAAATGTCACGTGAGTCTCTCTTGGTTGTCTGCTCAGCTTGTCCCTTTTTGGTGTGCTAATGGTCATTCCCTCCCTATTTGGAAAAGAATTGGTGGTCTGAGTTCCTCCTTGGAAGTTCATACCCACAGCCTTTTTTTTTTTTCATGAAAAAGTTTTGACTTCACTATACCTTTCCAAGTGTCATGTCCCCTGAAAGATAGCTTCGAATTTATGAGGCCAGGATGGTTGCAGGTGGAGTTAAAGAAAAGTGTCAAATAATTTTTGTTTGCTACTTTCGAATGGGTGGAAAAGAGCAAAAATTAGCAGTTATTCAAATTCTGTGTCTTTTTATTTACATGCTCTTTCACCAATATCTCTCAATTTCCCCCCCTCTGGCCCCCAGCTACCACCATTTTACTGTTTCTACCAGCTCAGCTATTTTAGATTCCGCAGTGTTTATTGGAGCATGAGTGCGCATAGTACCTAGAGTATCTTTCTCTGACTTATCTCACTTAGCATGACCTACTCAGGGTCCATCCATGTTGTTGCAAATGCAGGATTTCCTTCGTATTACTAAATAATATAACATTCAGTACGTATACACATGTCCCCATTCATCCATTGAGCAGACATTTGTCCACTGGTAGTTAGTTAGGTTGTAATTCCATAAAACATGAGCATTTGAGTAGGGGCACCATCTTTGTCTCTATCACCACTTTCCCCCTACCCAATTGATACAAAGACTAGGTCTAACTCTTTACCCAGATATGAGGTTGCCTCACTTCCAGAAGAAAGTCATTTTCATAGAGGAATCATGTGCTTTCCATCATTTGAAAGAATCTAGGACACGGAGTCCAGATAGAAAGGACTTCAGTGCACCACAGATAGTAAAGATCAACCTTGGGATTTATACCCATCGGTGTGTTTTGGAAATGTCCCTGCCTCAACTTGTGTTGGTGCGAGGTACAGTCCTGATGTTTTGTCAGTAGGCACATTAACGTTCTGAGAGGAGATAAGGCAAGGTAGGGGGTGAGAGAGGGGGCACAGTGATAGAGCTGAAACCAGCCAGCACTCCCAGTTCCACAGTATGAGCCTTTATTTTTTCTGACTTTGAACTTTGAACTTTTCTGAACTTTGAAATTAAAAATATTTTATTCACAAAAGAAAAGGCTCTTTTCTAAATCTGAGGCCCCACTGATCCCAGCAGCTTCTTGCTAGAGAGGCTCCATTCTCAAGAGGGCACATACACCCCCAGGCCTCCAAGCTACCTCGTGGTCTTTCTCTCCAGGGTCAGTTCTTTCCACTCACTGGATGTGTATGTTTTAGTTGTCAGCACACAATAAACCTCTTACTGTTTTCTGTGAAGGACTAGGAAATGTAAAGGTGCAAAATGGTTCATAAACTCTTTTTCTACAGAAATCAGTACTTTTTTTAGTGATGTGTGACTTTGATGGGAAGAGGAAGATGGTCCAGAATATTGCCAGGGTCTCCCAAGAACTTTGGAAGGGAAACCAGGTCATACTGTTGACTTCAGTCCCTACCTCATTGCCCTGAGAATATAGAAATCTGGGCACTGGGTTTGTTTCCAGCTTGTCTTATTTAAGAGGGAGAAAAGGTCTTTGAAAAGACTAATAGGGAGCGGGGCCCATCACATCAAAGATGCAGTGAGGATTTTCCTTTGTGAGGGAGACCACCGGGGTGTCCCATTGAGGCGCAGACCTCATGGGATCCTGGGGTCATCGCACAGCCCGGCACTAATGGCATGCTGGCGGGTACCTCATGCACAGGCACCTTTCAGACAAGGGGCTCTTAAGGAATATCTGAGTAAGGGTGGTAAAATTCAGAAATACAAAGCACCAGGCTCGTGTGGCTTATTGGCCTGAGTGTTGTAACCTGAAGTTTACAGAAGGCTCTGCCAGGGAATAAGGTAAATAAATTGATGTTATATAGAAAAATGAGCTGACCATTTATAATAGGTGGCTAATTTCAGCATTAATTACTCCCTGGTAATTACTGAATGATTACTGATTCTGTTTTCTTACATGATATATGAAGTCCAAAAAGGCACATTAAAGAAGACAATAAACATTCAAGAGCTAGAATTTAAAATAAATTAAAAGGGGAGGCAGTGGGTAGGAAAGAAAGTGGCCAGTTCAGAGAATACAGAGTGAACACAAGGGAAGCAGCTATGGTTACAGCCAGAGTCCAGTCGGCAGTGACTTCCTGTTATCCATCAAAAGGTACATTTGTTAACTAAATCTTATATGAAAACATTTCAAAACAAAAAAGACTTTCAGAAAAGTTCTAAGCTTTCATGGGTTGCAGTTAGAAGATCAATGTGCATTAAGCTTTGCAGTGTACATTATTAATATTATCTTCATAACTGCAGCTTTTCTTACCTTTTATACATAGGCATTCCTGATCTGTATACTGAAATATAAATTAGAACTACATCTTGGGTTGTGAGTGTGTGAGTAGACCTTTGTGCTGATTATTATGTATTTGCCGGAAAACTCCTGTGATAAGCATCTATTTCTCTACCCATCCTCAACCGTTACCAGCCACAGAGACACCAACTGCCCATAAAAGGTGCAGTCCTTGAAGGCACCATGTCTTCAGAGCAACCAAGCCTGCCCTTTTCCAATATGGAAAGAGACGGTGACTTCAGAGGTTAAGGGCAAAGGTTTTTAGTATCAAATGAACCTGGATTTAAATTGACGTCAGTGAACTCAGTGAACTCTGTGTTTGTGTCATGAGCACATGAGTTGGCTTGTCTTGGTGTCCTGGTGCAGACAGGCAAGGTGAGTCGCAGCAAACCTGTGGTTGTCCCTGCACTACTGGCAACTCCCACAGAACTATGACCCTGGTTCTGGTTCCAGACAAGATGGGGACCAGGATTTTGCGACATTTTATGGAACTAATAGCCATGAAAAAAAACAACAACATAATAAGTCAGCAAGTCAAAATTCAGCACTGGATATATCTTCTAAAGAAAGTGAAGGCAAGGGGAAGTGAGAGGAAGTGAGTTTATTTTTTTTTAAAGATTTATTTATTTGTGCATACAAGCTGGGGTGTAGGCCAGAGATGTGGGGTGGTGAGAGGATTCACCAGAGACAGAGTGGGGAGCACAACAGGCAGATCCACTGAAGTCCACTGCTGAGGGGAACAGCAGGCGAGACAGGAGAGATCTGCTGCACCATGTGGGAAGCTCCCTGGCTGGGTATCTAACTCGTGCAGTTGTGGCTGCAGATTGCTTCATAGGCTGAGATTTAGCCCGTTGCGCCACTAGGGAGGCCTGAGAGGAAGTGAGTTTAGACACCTGAACCCTCAGTGACAAAAAGGGCCCAGCCAGGGAATAGCTGGACAAAAGATAGGCCAAGCAGAGGGTACAGCAAGTGCAAAGGCCCAGGGGCAGGGGGGATGAGCCTGGTGTGAGAGGAGGAAGAGAAGGGCCAATGAGCTGAAACAGGGGCAAGGATGATAGAACAGAAAAGGGATGAGGTTGTCTAGCTAGGCAGGGAGTGGCTTAGGGGTCAGAGATCTTATTCTGACTAAATTGAAGCCATTTTAGGGTGTTAAGTTGGGAGAAGATCTGCTTTGTACTTTTGGTTGATTTCTCTGACTGCTGTGGGGAGCCTTGATAAAAGGGGGTTTGGGGAGAGGCTGATGCTAGGGGAGATAATGGAGTCTTAGATCAGGATGAGAGCAGAGGAGATGGGAAGTGGGTTTTAGATGTATCTTAGAAGTAAGGCCAGAAGAACATGCTGGTGGATTAGCTATGGCGTGGAGTGAGGAAATGACAGACATCAAGGATAATTTTTGTGTTTTGGCCTTAATTGGGCAGTGGCGCCATTTGCTGAGATGGGGAAGACCCACCAGGAAAGGAATGGGTTTGGCAAGGGAAATCAGGAGTTGGCTTTGGACAAGTTCAGTCTGCAAATCCTGTTAGTCATCCCTGTGGAGGTGTCAGGTGTAGAGTTGGCTCTATGTCTGTAGCTCTGGGGAGAAGCCAGCTTTTTGTAACTTTTCAGGACTCTGACAATGATAAGCAAGGCCAAGAAGTGAGGATGGTTTCTCAGCTCACTCCCCTTCCAAATGTAAGATTGTTTTTCCTTCCCACTCCCCTTCTAGGCTAATGATATGTCTCTCCCATCCACCTTAGATTCACTCCCTTTCTTCTCTTAGATTTATTTTGGAAAACTCAAATCATGGATTTTATTGTAGGCTTTGTGGATTAAAATGAAAATACAACCAAGGAAAAAAAGAAGTATCCTGCTAAGAGATGATGTCTTGTCTGTACTTTTGGCACAAAAACCCAAAGTAGGGATTATTCTAAATTCGAATTGTTCACCCATGTGTCCTGATGGATGGTCCAGAACCATCGACATCTCTCCTCCTCTTATCAACACGGCAGCTTCTCTTTTTGTGGAACATGTGTCTGGGATCCTTCCTCGAAGTGTAAGATTTACCTGGTAGGGAAGAGATGAACCATTCAAACACTGATGTGCAGCGCTGTGCGTGGAGAGATGGTAACTGGGACTTCCCTTTCACCCAGCAACTCTCTGTAACTTTGTCTTTCCCACCATGCCTCCAAGAGGGGCCACCTGGAGCCTGCAAGAGCAGTGTCCCAGCTGGGTCCCCCGAACTGCAGTGTCTGGCCTCAGAGGGAGTGCCTACCTGCTCAGGGGCCGCACCTCAGAATCGCAAGCTAGAACAGACACTCATAGCATAGGCCTCTGGGGCCCTACTTCCCGTGGGATGGGTGGGGTGGGCAGGAGTGACAATGCATGTTAATTAGCACTGTGCAGAGCTGTCATCAGGAAGCCAGAAGCCACATGGTCCCAACCTGGTTTGGGTTTGGCACACCAAATTCAAACCAGCTGGCCTTTGTTTGGAAATGCCGTGGGAGGGTCCCAGCCCTTTCTGGACAACAGAAGGGCTGGTGTTCCCTTACCCAGAGCCCTGTTTTAGACACTAAAGATTCTATAAACACTATAGCAAGTGCTGTGACACATCTGGCTTCAGAGGCACACACACCCTCTTGGTTTGTTTGGCAAGCAGGGGCTGGCATGAGCTGAGTTATAAAGGTCCTTATTTAGAGGAAACAGGCATCTGTGTCCATTCCCCTGCTTAAAATTCTTCCTTGACTACCTGCCTTTAGGATACAATCGAAACTCCTTCCAAGGTCCTATGTGACAGTCCCCTGCTCATTTCTCTGATCTTATAGCTCCCTAATTCCATTCTTTCTTCAAATTTCATATTCCAAGTGTTCTGGGCTACTTCCACACCCTGGAAAGGACCTGACTGTAACCTTGACCCTTTATTACTTACACTGGTTGCTTTGCTCGATCCACTCTTGAACCCCTCTTGCTCTGGCTAACCGGTGCTCAGCCTTCGGGGTTCAGCTGTACTGACCCTTCCCTGGGGTAGCTGATTGATTCACTGTGTTTGCTCTGTGTTTTAGCGTAATATTGATTGTACTATTTTTGGACTGCCTGTTTTCTCAGCCCTCCTAGGCCCAGGAGGGCAGAGGTCCTGCTTATCCTGTTAATCCCTGCTTCTCCAGGGGTAGGCACCATGAAAATCTTTCATAAATATTTGAGTGAAAGATCCCCTCCCAAGGATGGAGACTCTCCTCTTCATCCTTTTCCTTCTGAAATCTCCTGACTCACAGCAGTGCCAAAGGACCCCAAGCTGAAGAGGAAATAGCAGTGCCCTGAACTCAAGATCAAAGTGGCTCCCCCACCCGCGAGATGATAGCATGTCGAGAATATTTTCGATTGCTTAGGACCCAGGTCTACCCTGCATAATCAGAGGCTGGTCTGGTAACCACATGAGCATAGGAGCTAGAGTTTCAGTCTCCAACACACAAAACACAAAATTCTGCAGGAGGAAAAGGCAGAGCGAGAGACTCAAGTCTGGGTCGACCTTCAGCATTTACAGCTTCGAATGCATGAGGAGATGGACAAAAACATATATGTTCACTCTGCCTCGGTCATCTTATCTTTAAAGTGGGCACAGTAATCCACATTCCATAATGCTGCTAAGAATAAATGAGACAAAGATTAGTAAGCATCTAACAAATTGTGTGCCTTTAATAAGCATCCCCAAATTAATCATAGTTATTACTTTTATAGTTATACAAAATGAGGCAGCTTTTGAGTTTTGTGTTTTCTAATCTTCTGCTTAGAAACAAATTCACTAAAGTACAAAAATCAGTTCTAAAAGGAGTCCCGTAAGTCTGGGAATACAGTCACTAAGGGCTAACAGGGGTTTCCACTGGGAGGTGGATTTACAGTTGATCTCAGTTTTATTCCTCTGGCTTGACTATATTTTCTAAGACAAACACATTATTCACAAGGTGAATAATGGCACTCATGAGATGTTTAAGTGTTTTAGAAAGAAGAGAAAAAGGAACCCTATTACCTTGTTGGTAGAAATGTAAACTGGTGCAACCATTATGGAATGCAATCTGGATTTCCCTTAAAAGTCTAGAAATGGAAACACCGTACAACCCAGCAATCCCACTCTTGGGCATCTAGCTGCAGAATATGAAACATCAGCAAATACAAACCCCTGTGTTTGCACAATGCTCATAGAAGCAGTAATTATAGTAGCTGGGACATGAAAACAGCTACATGCCCATCCACAGACAAACAGGGCAAGAAGACATGGCATATACACCGTGGAGTATTCTATAGTCACAAGAAAAGATGAAATACAGCCGCTTTCAACAAAATGGAGGGAATTTGAATTATGGGAAGCAGTTAAGTCTGAATGATAAAAACAAATACCAGACATTTACATAGCATACAATTCAATAAAGTAAAACACTTCCGAAAAATTGCGGATATTCATAAACATCCCAAAGGCTCTGAGATTAAGAGAAGAAAGGAAAGGGACAAGGGGACTAAAATAAAACTTTAAAAAGAAAGAAGTTAGCTAGAGGCCATGTCTGTGTACTTCGTTGCTGGTTGGCCTGTATAAACTTGGTTCTCTCTTGGGATTTGGCAGGGTTCTTCACCCAGATCTCCACCTTGGCTGACGTGCAGGAGAACGTGATGGAATACCTGCACGTACTCAGCCGGCCGAAAGTCATCGACCAGGAGCATGACGTGGTGTGGACGGAAGCTTACATTGACAGCACGGTGAGTCCGCCGGCCCCTGGGGGGCGCTGAAGGTCTCCCCTGCTCCTCGATGTTTGAGTTTTCCTGTGTCCATTCCTGGAGACGGCATTCCTGTCTGTGTTCATCAATTATGGGGCTCCGTGACGTTTTCTTGGGTGTACCGTTTGCGTTGGTTGTTCAGCAGGCCTGTGTGGGGATAATCGCTAATATCAGAGAAAGGAACTGGTGCGTCAGCGTAGGCGTCAGGTCAGCACAAGTCACTTTTGCACGTTACTTCTCCAGTTACTTTTGCTTTCTTGCCATACTTGTATGAATCCTGTCAGTGTGTTAGTGATCAGAGGCAGGTTAGAGTCGCTCCTCGACAGCAGCCCATTCCTGGCGATCAGTCTTGACCTGGGGAAGTGCGACCTTTACTTCTGATGTTAACTGGAGCCAGCGGAGGGACCGCAGCTGCGTGGTCTTCCTGTGAGAAGTGAGAATACGCTCCGGAGGTGATTTTAGAGGCACCAGAGTGTTGATAGAAGTCGGCCCTTGGGCTCATTCTAAAGCCCAATTTCGAGCAACAGATTCCAGTGCTGAATTAGCTCCAAAGGAGGGACTTTGCCAATCATCAAGTAATGGCTCCATGGCTGGGTTTCTTGTGCAATTTCAGGGTGATTATTCATAGTGATAATGAGTCTAATGGGAGTGGTGTTTTTCATTTATTGATTGTAAATGTTCTCTCAGGGCCCCTTGCCCATCGTTTTTGTTGGGATTAACATCACATTAATCACTGGAACCCAGACACAGCTGTCCTCTGGGGCTGTCTCCCCGGCTGCTGTGGGCCGGCTTTGCTTCCCAGCTGCAGGCAGATGCAGGGCGGGGCCAGGCTGTGGAAGGCATCTTAGGCGAGCCCGAGCTGGTGGCCACCTAAGGCCGCCTGCCCTCTCTGGGTCTTAAAGAGCTCAGAGGGACTGGAAACATGAACTGCTCAGGAAGGGTGCTTCGTCCCCAGAAAAAAATCACCCTGAATCCAGACAGCAGAACGCTCAAACCCCACTCTGGTTACCAGGGAGACCCTGAGCTTTTAACATTTTAAGAGTCCGGTGCCAGTTTAGTTTAGAGTCACGAAAACCAAATAACTAAGCTGCCCCTTCTGTGTGGGCACCACAGTAACAACAGCAGAGGCAGCAGCGGTGGCTTCCTCTCCCGTCCTGACACGATGCCAGGTAGGATGGGAAAAGCAGCGTGAGGAAGCCAGGGCTGAGCCATCAAGGCACTCAGTGGTTTTGTGCATAGACCCTAAACAGCCAGTTGGATCAGTCATTTTATTTGTTGCATCAATTGAAAAAATGTGGGTTTCTATAATTAAAACATTTGTGGTACTAATACCTAAATCAATCAGAATAGAAGCCCTCCACCAAATAAATGAATGAATAAACAAGTAGATAGTTAAATAAATAGATAAATAAAATAAACAAACCCAACTATGTATGGAGATTTCTTATGTCAAGGTGGCATCTCAGATCTTTGGGACTAGGTTGGACCTTGTAATAAATGCTTTTATGAGAACTAGATAACCATGTAGAAAAAGATAAAATTAGTTCTATTTCTCAGATCATCCCCAAGAAGGAAACCCAAGTGAATCAGAGGTCTAAACTGTAAAAAATGAAAGCATATAAACATAGAACAAAACCTGGGTGAATTCTCTTTCACCTGGATTCAGGGAAAGTCCTTCTAAACTGATTCCAAATTCCAGAGGGATAAAAAGAACGATAAATACATTTCATGACATAAAAATAAACAAGAAAATATAAAAACTAAAATTTGTAAGTAGGAATCACAATAAGCAAAATCAAAGGCAAATCATAAAATGTGAGAAAATATTTGCAACTTATACACACACACACAACACACATGAAGAACTAATAATCCTTATATTAAACATTGAGGAGGAAACCACCAAATTCCTGTAAGAAATGAGGAAAAGACGTGAGTAGACATTTAGGAAATAATAATACAAGTGACTTTTGAACATATGAATATAAACAACTTCACTTAGTAAGGAAAATGTGAATTAAACTATGGTGAGCTACCATTTCTCCCTACCTGTCAGGCAAAACTTACAAACTTATCTGTACATGCCGCTGGTAAGACCGTGGGAAAAGGGACACTCTACAATGCTTGTGGGAAAACAAAATGGGCACTCTCTATAGAAGGAAATTGCACGTACCCTTTGACCAGCAATCCCATTTGTAAGAATTAATCCTGAAGATTAACCTCCAACAATACAAAAATACACCTTGCATAGTTACTAGTGGACTAGCCCCCCTTTATTCTGGGGGAGATGTTCTAACATAGCCAGTGGATGCCTGAAACCATAGATGGTACCAAACCTCATCTACACTATATTTTTCCTATCCATATATTCCTAAGATAAAGCTTAACTTATGAGTTAATAAAGCACAGTATTAAGAAAAATCAGAGATTAATAACAATAATAAAATAGAGCTGTCATGTAATAAATATGTGAATGTGGTATTTCACTCTCCCCCTCTCTCATAAATCTATGGCATGTAATACTTTTCAATCACAGTTCATCTCAGGTGACAAACTGCAGTAAATGAAACTGTTATGAGGAGGATTTCTATTATAATTTCAAAATTTTGAAATTTACCTAAAGACCCAAACAGAAGAGGTGGATTGCACAAACCATTGTTCATACACATAGTGGAATTTTCATGCTAAAAACAGGAACAAGGACGATTCTATTGAAATGGTTTCCAAGGTATATTGCTAAGTAAAATGAACTAAACTAGAGTGTATGTAGTCTGCTGCTTTTTGTGTAAGAAATAGGAGGAAATAAGATATATGCTTATTTTTATAAAACAAAACCCAGAAAGGATAAGGCAGCAACCAGTAGAATTGAGTACTACAAGAAGTGGGAGGGAGTGCAGAGGAGTAGGGCTATTGGAGAGAAAGAGCATCTCTGAATATACCTTTTTGCAAAGTTTTGACTTTTGAAATCATGTCAGTGTTCTATGTATTCAAATTAAAGTCAAAAAGAATGGACGGAAAGCTTATATTGAATGCAAACAGAATCAAATGAATTCAACTACTTTTCAAAGGAATAAAAAATTATCAGAGAGGGAAAAAAGAAATAACATTTTGAGTAATTTGAATTTTGAATCTAGTAGTAATACAGAATATTAAATTTAAACATGAGACTTTGACTGCCTTCAGTGTAGAAGGGGGAAAAGAACTGCCAGTAAATTCTAAACAGTTTTGGTGTCATCCTGCTATAGGGCAAACCCAAGGGAAAAGGGATAACCCAGTTGGTGAGTCCTTATGTGACCATTTAAGAACAAGGGGACAAAACCCAAGGTGATTTACACTGGGAGTGAGAAAGGGAAGCACTAAAAAAGAGAAGAGTCAGTTGGCCAGCATGAAGAGAGATGCCCTCTGTCCCACCAGCGGATAGTGAGTAGAGACCAGGGTGCAAGCATAAGTCAAACCAGGAGGGAAGCCCATGTTTGTTCCCTCTTCTCAGGTCCACCTGAGGGTGCCAGTCCACCCCTAGTTCCCAGCAGTCTCTGCTCAGGTAGTCAGGGGATGGAGTTGGAGTCTGGAAAGCTCCCCACCCCTTGCCTTTCTGTCGGCTGAGAGCGCCACCCACTGGCTGGGAGGTTGCTCTTCACTGTGGGCGTGGCAATTCTGAATCTGCTTTCCGAACATGGTGGACTGAACAATAAACATTAACAATAAACAATAAACAAGGGGTGAAGACAAGACAAGCACCAGTGGGATGAAACTGGATTGAAGCAATGGATTAGGTTCCCCAAAAGGGTCAGGTCGACTTTTCTCGATATGCCTGAGTAGGTCCTTTTGTCACTTTGGTATGGGGACTAGAGGTCAGTCAAGATCCTGTGAGACTCAGGGGATCTGTTACTGCTACTTAAAGAATTCAGATTGTGGTTAAGAGCAGTGAGGTTGTGGAGGCTAAGAGAAGAGTCTCTCCTTGCCTAAGTCAAGACAAGATACCAAGAAGAATGAAGCCTGGAGATCTCATCCAGCTGTCGGCTTGTCAGTAAACATGTTCTCTCTAGCTAAGAATCTCATCTTTCTCTGATAGTAAGGATGAGGTCACCCTAACCCCCTTATCTGTCATAAAAAGTCTCCTCCTCTCTCCTTAGGCCCCCGTAGGCGGGACAACTATCCCTGCTCTGCTCCAATAACTTTAGAATTTCCGACAATGTTATTAAGTTGATTGTTTTTCCTTTGCTAATCCCTCTTGGTGCTGTTTAAATTACTTGTCTAGCCTGAGAAGAACCTAGAGTGTCATGGGGAATGGTATCCTTTGTGCCCCAATAATTACGTCAGAATGTACCCCCAACTCTGTCCACTGAAAAGGTCTAGAAGCAGCAGCACCCCCATAGCAATGAACATAAATGGAACCCAGGCCCTACCTTCTAAAAGCTCCTCCCCGCTAAAAGGAACAAGTGCTCCTTCGAGAAATTG
Organism: Scalopus aquaticus; assembly: GCA_004024925.1. Lineage (NCBI taxonomy): Eukaryota > Metazoa > Chordata > Mammalia > Eulipotyphla > Talpidae > Scalopus > Scalopus aquaticus. The sequence continues at coordinate 26,453 of PVIJ01009659.1, forward strand.
CTAGTTCCAGGGCTGGGATGGGGAAGGTAGGCTCATGCAAACAGAAAATGATGAGAATATTTTGACCCTCAAATTTAAGAAGTTCTCAGAACAACAGCAAATCATGTCAAAAGGACATAGGGGTCTGTGTGAAGGACCATGTTGGTCACTGATTAAAGTTAAAATGGGAACACAAGGGATTATAAACTGTCGAATAAAACAAAAACCCATGTTTTCTTACTGAGCAAACCTGATAGAGATGAACTAGATCGATAACTAGAAGGGTAGGAAGACATATTCAGTGCAATAGTTACGCCAAGGAAGTAATGGAGTTGGGCAGTCACCACTTTGCAACCAGGTTAGTCAAGTCTGGTTAGGGCAAAGGTCAGTGGATGCTAAATCTAGGAAATTCTGATAGTGAGCAGGGTATTCTCAGGGTCTCAAAGTACTTCCTCAGAGATTTCGTACTAGCTGTGAAAGGGAAAAATTATCTATGCAGGGAGACCATTTAGACAAAATCTTGAGCAAAGGGTCACAATGAGAAGCAAATGGATGTTCTTTGCCTTGAGAGGACACATCACCTTATGCAGAGCTCTGACGGGGGTGCAAGACAAAGAAGAGCATAATGTAGTAATATAATGTGTTAATGTATTTGTACGTATGCAATATTTTGCTTTACATCAGTTAATTGCTTAAATTAATTGTTTTAGATTTGCTAATTGCATATGTGTGTGTATACATCTGTGTGTGTATATACACACACACATAGTTATGGATGGAGACAGTAAAGAGAGAGGGAGAACTTTCTGCTAAAGAACTCATGACAGCAGAGGCAAAATAGATTGTGTAGAGCAGCTCTGGGTATGCCATAGCAAAGGAAATATCTTTGAAGTCCTGTGCTTCAACTTAAATATTTACATAAAATTTGTATTCTATGCCATGATCATCCTCACTTACTTCAAAATAAAATAATGTTTTAAGTGGCTCATTATTGCCACTTACTCATGCCAGTGATATGCCAAGATGACAGGGCTCATTTATTCCACCTCTTCAAGAACGCTTTGAAGTTCACAACTAAAGCTCTAGAATGTGCTTGTCCCTAAAATGGTAGCTCAGCACGGCTTCGGTGCTTTCCAGACTTCTGTTGTATCTTTGAAAATAGCCCTGATCAATGCCCTAGTAGAAAGTTCTGAGGTTTCATGAGTTCTTGGTGTCATGAGAACAGCAGGGAGTCCCATAGTCCTTTTTCATAGACCTGCTGGGATAGGAGAAGCAGCTGCTGCCCCTCTCTGGCCAGCAAGCAGTAGTCTCTTCAAACTCCTCCGCTGGTCCTGAACTCTGCCAGGACAAAGACTGAAGCCTTCTGTCATTTGTATGGGGTCAAAATGGGATTCATATGCTGAAGTCATCTGCAGAGTCGAAATCCTAAGATGAGCCCACCAACTTTGAAACCACCCAGAAGATGAAGGGGGCAGGGATGTCAACAGTTGTGAGCTCTTGACTGTCTTGCCATCTCCAGGACAGTCCCCAACAGCATTGTCCTGATGGGTCCCAGCATGCAATAATGAAAGAGCACAAAATCAGGAGCTCTGGGTACTGGGTCTGGTGACCTCATTTTAATCTTCTGATTGTCTGGTGTGGTTGGAAGCTCTGGAATTTTTTCCTATTTAAACATACTTATAATCTACCTTAGCTTCAAGCTAAGGGTATTGAATTTGAATTGGAGTAGACTGAAATTTAGAATTCAGAATCACTAGCCCACTAGGTAAATATCTGTTGTGACTTCTATTCAGTCTGTTGAATATCACCTTCCTTTTACTACTTATGTTTCAGTATTTTTCTCCATCAGCTGGTCTTTCCTCCTCATTAACATGGTGAATATTCATTATTTGATTAAGTGAACTTATCAACTACTAGAGCAAACTTCAGTATATGTCTAGATTTTTCAAGTCTGATATTCTTTCAGAGAGAAGGGATCTCATATAATATGAGCAATTTTGCCTTTCCATCCTCAGTTCTTTGCTAAATGTCAGCTCATTGGAGTCCAAGATTGGGATACTGGACCCTATTCCTCTAGCTCTGAAAACTGATCAAGATCCTTATTTTATGTCCTTTATACTCAAAGTTGATTATTTTTAAATCCTCAGAGCTTTCTTTATGTCAGTTTGCTCTTTTACTCACAGAGAAAAGGAAAGAATAACTATATTGATTTACAAATCCAGATTTTTAAATTATAAACTACTTGCCATTTTTTAAGTTTGTAATATCTGACTTATTTTCAGTTGCTGATAATTTTTTTCCCCATCACCATCCCTTATACCCCTTTGATTCTTTCTCCCTCCCTCCTCTCTTTTAACATCAGGAACCACCTTTTGTGTATGAGTGTCCCCAAGTTTGTAATTATTTTGCTTTGTCAAATAATGTGATTTCTTGTTTTGCTCATATATATGAAAACAGCTAGTATTTGTCCTTATCTTTTTGACTTGCTTTTCAATGCCTAATCTCCTTGAATTCCTTCCATTTTGCTATAAATAGTGAAATTTCATCTTTCTTTGTAGCTTAGTGGTTTTCTGTTGTCTGCGGGTATTCTACATCTTCTTAATCCAGTCCTCTATCGATGAACACTTAGCTTGCTTCCATGTCCTCGCTATGGTAAATAATGCTGCAATAAATATTATGAATCACATAATTTTTTTGAGTTGATGGTTTCATAATTTCCAGATAGTTGCCCCAAAATGGGATTGATGAGTCATATGGTATTTCCATTTTTAATTCTTTAAGGTGGGCACAGTTGCTTTCCACAATGGCTGTACCAGTTTATATTCCCACTAACAACATGCTCAGGTTCCTCTTTTTCTAGCAATTTATTGTTGGGTGTTTTTTGATACAGCCCATTCTCACAGGTATAGGATGATCTCATTGTGGTTTTGACTTGCATCTCCCTTATTAAAAGTGGATAAAGTTATATCCACTGGTCTTCTGGATATCCACTTTGGTAAACAGTCTAATCAGATCTGCTGCAAACTTACTAAGTTGGTTGCTTGGACTTTTTTGTTGTTAAATTGATTACTTTTTTAATATTCTGGGTATTAGTCCCTTGTCAGTTATATAATATATGACTTTTCTGTTATTCAGTAGGTTGTCATTTTAATTTGTTTTTATGTTTTCTTTGCTGTATAAAGTCTTATTATTTGGGCTAACCCCAATTGTTTTATTTTTGCTTTTATGTCCCTTTTGTCAGAGGTTGAGTCTCTAAAAATATCTTAATCATTGATGTCATTGGTGGCATTGTCACCAATGTTTACTACTGAGTATTTTATTGTTGCAGCTTTTATGTATAACCACTAAATACATTTTGGATTTACTTCTGTGCATGGAGTTAGAAAGTGATTCAACTTTATTCTTTTACATGTGGCTGTCCAGTTTCCCCAGAAGCATTTATTAAAGAGACTCTTCTTTCTTCACTTTTTGACCAAGGCATCATTATCATGAATTAAGTGTTGACACATGGGTGAATTTATTTCTCAGCTTTCAGTTCTGTTCCTCTTATCCATATATCAATTTTTACTCTAATACCATATTATTTAAGGTATCTTTGCTCTATAGTGTAGTTTAAAATCAGGGAGAATTATGCCTACATTTTTCTTTATTCTTTTCTCAGAATCGCTTTAGCTATTTGGGGTCTTTTGTGGTTCCATATAAATTTAAATAGTTTTTGTTCTACTTCCTTGAAGAATATCATTGAGAGTTTCATGGGGATTGTATATACACACATACATATACATCCATACATACATATATACACATAATATATATGTAGATACACACACACATACACCCATGTTGCTTTGGTAGAATATTCTTTAGTGGAGGTTTATAGTTTTTAATGTATAAATGCTTACCTTCTTTATTAACCTTAATTTCTATGTATTTAATTCTTTTTTGATGCAAGAGGCATTCTGATGTATTGTGGAGGCAGAAATCATGGGGACTGTTTAGAATCCTGCCTACTTCAACAGCCTCTGTCCAAGTGCTGTGGTCTGAGAGGAGGGACATTATCTTTGGAAAGTGGTTTTTATTCCTCTAGCAGTCACAAGACTTGTGACACTACTTATTTATGTCATTTTTACCAGGTCCTATAAAGTAGGTATTTGTTGATTATCTAGTACATTTGAACACTTGATCCTACAAGTTTGCTTAGTATGCTCTCCTAAGTCTTTTTTATTTTTAAAAAGATTTTATTTATTTATTTTTGCATAGAAGGGCTGGGGTGTATCTGGCCAGAGGTGTGGGGAGTGAGAGGATCCACCAGAGACAGAGTGGAGAGCAGAACAGGCAGATCAGCTGAAGTACACTGCTAAGGGGAGCAGCGGGCAAGACAAGAGAGGTCTGCTGTGCCATGTGGCTCAGCTCCCTGGCCGGGATCTTACTCTGACTGTCATGGTGGTGGTGCTCAGACAACCCTTAGACCACCAGAGAGGCCCCTCATGAGTCCTTTTTCTACTTTATTATCTTGGTGGTTAAGGTAAAAGGAATTTCTGTTTGCTTGACTCATCTATTATGGCTGAAAACCTAGCAGAAGCAATTAGAATCATGTAGTTAATTTAATACTTAAGGAGTAGCTTAAAATGACCCACAAATATGGTATTTTCCCCTTTTATTAATTACATATTGACTCATACAGTTCTGAGTCTGGACAAGCTCAAGATAAAAGTTTGTGAACAGAAGCTGAGTTTGGATTCTTGCACATGAGAGTCAAGGATTGCATTTAACCAAGCCTGATCAAGAATTGAGACTAACAAAACCTTCCTTTTGGGGCCCATTCTCCCTCTCTTTATTACCATTCTAATTAAATATTCTGTTTCCTGCCTGGGTGTTCTATTCAATTTGCTTTCCTGGTGAAGCCCAAATAAATGAATTAATGTTAACAACATTAATTATGTTTGATCTAATAAGATCTCATGTATTAATTGACAAAACAGCAAACACCAGTATCCTGAAATTCATGAGCTTCTCATCTGAATACAAGTGGGGCATAGTCATTATCTCTTAGGTGCAGAGCAAAAAAAAAGTCATTAACAATGGAATTTGTTCCATTTTGTAAGCAAATGACTTGTGCTTTCCAGTTGGGTCTTAATCCGCTTGCAAATGCCAACTTGCTGTGAGGGGTAGAACCTGTATTAAACTGAGGAAGCATCAGCATCCCTTATCAACCCTCCAGGGGAGTTTGCACAGACCACAGTGACACACAGAAGGGAAGCAAAGAAATCTTTTAGAAACAGTGGGAATGTGACCATTTAAAATAATGAGAATTCATTACCAAGCCCTCCTGCCCCTCCCCTTTGCTAGTAATGAAATTCAGTATGCAATTTGTAGAAACTTTCAAACCAATTTAGTTGCATTTGCAAATTGGACGTGTATCCTTCCTCCTCACCCCCCACTAAGTACAACTTGGAAAAAAATGCTTTGCATTTGATAAATTGCACATTTGTTTCAGTTTCCTATCTAGGAATGGCACCTAGGCCATTTCAGAGTCGTTTGGGTGATTGCTTTAAGCTACAGCATCTTGCTGCCTAGAAGCAATTACTCAGGGGGTCGAAGCCATCATAAGGAAGTTGTTGGGGCTTGGAAACTGAATTTACAGTATTTTCCCAAGACACCGCTGCATATCAAAGAAGTTCAAATCGTCAAAACAAAAAGACATGTAAAGAGAAACATAAACCATCCTGCTGGGTTGTGGAACAGAGAATGCCATCTGCATTACATGGCATGGAGGAAACTGATTATGTTGGGACCTCTATTTCATAGCAGATGGGTTCATTAAATTTAATAGCCTCCAGAGTCTTTAGAAACCGTGTTAAAAACATGTGGAGCATGCTGTGACACTTCACTTGTGGCCCTGCAGTCATTATAAGCCTGGCACAAACTATAAATATTACAGTACTTTATTTCCATTGAAACAGATTACTATTATAATTTTTTTTTTTTTTTTTTTGCTAGAAGATGGTGATGTTAAAAATGAGTAAATTCCTGATTTCTGGTACTGTTTATATTCATCCAAATATTTTCTTCTTCCATTTGATCCTAGATGTCTCTATTAAATAGTTTTAACCACCCTGGGCTCAACCTTCCGCCCCCCACCCCCTTTGAGTTGGTCTTATAAAACTATGAACCAAAGGTAATAAATAATTATCTTCAGCAAAGGTGTTCTAACACCTTATATAGATGATTGTCAATACACAGGAAAACCTAGAGATAAAAATGGAGAACGAAATAGATTTCAAGTGGTTTTTTTAGATCTTTAGATTTATTGTCATTTCTGCTAGCATGGCATGCTGACTGCCAACTGTCTGCAATGAAAGGATAGCCACGTCTAGAAGACCTTACAGAAATGGATAAGACTATTTATTTTTATTTTTGTTTTTGCATACAAGCTGAGGTACAGGCCAGAGGTGTGAGGCAGTGAGAGGGTTCACCAGAGATAGAGAGGGGAGCAGCGGGCGAGGCAGGAGAGGTCTGCCCCGCCATGTGGGAATCTCCCTGGCCGGGCATCGAACTCTCACCATAGCCACCGACAGCTCCACAGTGTTGCGTTTAACCCGTTGCGCCACCAGGGAGGCCCAAAATGGATAAGACTATTAAGCCTGAGTAAGTGTATAGTAGGCTATATTATTTAGCAGTCTTGACAAGTGATGGCATCCACTTCAAAGTAGTAAAGGTGAAAAAAGAAATGTGTTGAGTCTCGGAATCAGGATATTTATATAGTTCTATTTTGAGGCATGACGAGATCTAGGAGTTAGTCCCATGTTTTATCAACTCTTCCTTGAATCTTTTTGACTTGATTCCCAAGGAGATTCTCTCCACAGGGTGATGGCCTCTACCACCAACTATCTTTCATTACCTTTATAGTCCTTAATTTCTCCCTTTCTCTTCCAGCGTCCATATTAAGCCCATTTGGCTCAAAATTCTGTAATGAGAGGTAAGATGGAGCTTCTAATTGATGACCTAAATCTTACAGAATAAGGAAGAAATCAGACCCAAAGGAGATGATACTGAGAGGACAGAGGAAAAGTAGAGCCATGAATATAACTTGCTTGTAGAACTCAAAAGCAACCCATGTCTAAGAAAACACATCCATAAGTATGGTATTCATTATGGTAGCATGTTATGAAGCAATGGGACCCCTTATCTAGTCAAACATTTCCACAGACCTTTAATACATAAAACATATAAAAGCAGAGCTACTCTACAGACACTGAAGAATGGGGGCGTGGAGCAATGAAGGAGACTCTGAGCACTTCTTTTGCTCTCTTTTGGCACTGAAGCGCTAAGGGAATATTCTGAGTATCGCTGAGTCAGTCTTGGAGGATGGCAAAGTGGGATTCTCTGCTGTGGATTATCTGCTGTGTTTATAAGTTCACAACAAAGTGTTAGATTGAGGTCTAGTTAGGAAAGATGGTGTGTAGGGATTGAAAGGTTGTGTCTGTGGTTGCATTAGAAAGCAAAATAAGAAAGGTTATTATAATGATAACATTGTACAGTACTTGGGCTGTGTTTCTCTTTACTACTACAGCAAGATACATACTTGTATCATCTCTTATAGAACATTGACTCTTGGCAGAGAACCCATTCAAGTTGGGGCAGATTTACTGGATGGAGACAGGGCAGCCTTAGCATTGACAAGAACCATCAAGAAAGTCAAAACCCATCAAGAACTCTGTTTTTAATTTCTTCAGGGAGCGAGCACACAGCTTCTTGCATGTGATTTTTCTTCAAATGTCTGCTGTATTTTTCATATTCTCTACAGAACAGTTCTCTTTGTTTCCCTCATTCAAGGGTAGAACCTAATCTCTAAGTCCTGCTTTACATGATGTCCCAGTTCAAATAATCCAACAGAGATGAACTCACTGTGTATCTGAGTTCATTGCTGAACAAAATGTGTGATGTACTCTAGCCCCTGGTTCCAGTAACGTAAAATGTCTACCCCTTATCCAGTCAACTGTGACTGGGGAAGTGTCATGTGACACAGGTCATGTGATAGAAACAGATCAGCAGAACCGTGTATAGCAGATATTGTAAGAAAGAACCATGAGTAGGAGGAAATGACTGTAGTCTGAGGGATTTGTGGTTTCTAGTACTCTGTCTTTCTATCTAAGGCTTTTGTAAGCTATATCTACAACTGGTCACTAATACTAATATCAGGACCATGTGTTCTTTCATATTCTCTGAGCCCTACACTCATAGCTTCTTTTTAGCCCCAACTGTCTCAATAAGTAATCCTCTAGTTTTCTCCCTGCCTCTCATATCTTTGATCCTGTTTTACCACCATCCACCTTCCTGCTGCGTGGGCGGTAGGAACCCCACCCCCTTGTGCCTTATGAGAACTGAGGGAGGTATTTTGGCCACCACAACCAAATCTGTACTGCTTTTTTCCCCTTCACGGCCCAGATATTTGGGCAACTTAGATTCTCAGAACTGATTCTCATGCTTTAACATGGTTTAAACTAAAATGAACACATTCCTCTTATTACCAGCATGAAGAACAATTAAAATAATCCCAGAGAACCAGCTTGTGGTTTGATATCAGCTGCCAGTTTCTCTTTTCTTGCTGTACACAGAAATGTTCTCCATGGATTTAATTCTTTTGCTCTTTTATTCCATGAAGATAGATGTGCCAAATTTAAATGATACCACGTTTCAAAGATACCATAGATTAAAATATCTCACCTGACTCTTGAACTCTTAAAATTCTTTTAGTAAGAAATGGTGGAGAACCCCTCTTTTGCCATTAAAAGATCCTGCCTTTGTGGCCTTTTATACCTCCTCATGAGTGATATGGTGACGGGTATCCTTCAACCTTATTCTGCTGTTGAGACACGCTTTCATTATATGTCCAGGCTAAGCATGATGTTCAGTGGCTGTTCCTCAGGGAAAATTCTCTCTTGTTCTGAACAAAGAAAAATAAATACAATAGTTTATTTGGGCAAAAGGAACATGTTTTCAAATCAATTTCTATTATGTTTAATCAAGAAAGCTGGAACATCGCTATCTTTGCCAGTTGGTGGAAATAACTATTAAACACTCTTGTAATTGATTTCTCTTCTGAATTGATCAGATTAAGGGTGGCCTCAGATGAAGCAAGAGCAGAATACTCATCCCGCCATCTGTTTCTCTCAGCCCACTATTAAGGAGCATTGTTGCTGTGTGAAGGATTCAGAGGCATTCCTTATTCATCAGTAGATCTCTGGTATCCCATTGGAAAGGGTCAGACTGTCCTCCCATCTTAAAGGGGCAGGACTATCATGAGAACCAATGCCTCTATCTGCCTCTGAAAAACATTTCAAGGGCACAGCTTGAAAGTCCTTCATGAAAGGTTGAACTATTTTAATTGGCAAACTAAAGGTAGAGGACCTAAAGGAACCTGAATAAGTAGGGTCAGCACTGCCTCATAACCCTCCATGGGATCCTAAGTACTAAGCATTGGAATCACTTGCTAATCTGACTCCTGTTAATTTCTCAGTCTTCTTTTTCATCATTGCCTTTCCACATTCAATGTGACCATCCAGCCTTACCCTGCTCACAAATTGAGTCTCTAGAACCAAACCTCATGTTTTTTCATACCTAATGATTAAACATGTTCTCGCTGCAAAAAAGCAGTCTCTTCCTCCCTCCCTCCCTCCCTCCCTCCCAGTTCTCTGGAAGTCCTGGGGCTTATTTCATGCTCAGTTTCATCACTGTGTCCTCCCCTGCCCCCCATGGGTCCACCCTGTTTTTAGAATGAAGCCCCCATTATATGCTTCCAAAGCATTTAGCGCTATTGAAGAACTTCTTGTTCTATACTGAAAATTCTATATTTATTTTTCATACCACTGAACTGTAAACTCTTGAAGAGAGGGATGGAAATGTTTCACTGAGATATCCTCAGTACAGGATTGGGCACATAGTAGGTGCTCAAGAAATACTTACCTATATAAACACCGTAAGATCAGATATCTCAAGGTTCATGAGCATCTGAAAATTAATTTCTGGAGTTGTTATGGAAGAATGGCATCACCTCCAGCATTTCAGTGAGCAGGTTATACACTTCTCCAAGTCCATCTTTGTTGTATATGTGATTAGCGGATTCATCTTCACCGTGAGACTGGAATTCGCTCAGGCACCCAAAACCACCAATCCGAGGAAGCATTTGCCACCTTCATCAAAGATGTCTGAATTTGTGTGCATGTTTTGAGAAACTAGAATAATGGCAAAGGTAGTTTCACTTCAATTATGTCATTGATAATATAAAAATGGATGGTACTTTCACACAGTTGCACAGTGCTACAGAATCTTCCCAATGTTAAATTACACGAGAACGTTTTTTAAAGTTTTGGCACCGTCACAATTCTATCTGATTATATTTCCATCTCAGGCTCTATTCATTTCCTTCATAGACAGTATGTTCATTTATAATTATTTCAATCAAGGGCTTTGATTTTCCCCCCCATTTTTAAAAATTCTTCTTTGTGTGTTTGTCTTCCCAATAATAATGTAAGGACTGACTCAAAGTCTATGTTGTCTCCCCACAACCTAGTACGTCTTGGAGATACTCACAGGGCACCAAGCACCTAATACCACACACTCAGTGTTCACTCCGATGGGCTAAGTGGCTGTTCTTTGTGGCACTACCAATCTCTTTTTATTGCTCACTAGAATTTATTTCTTCCACTCTTCACTATACTTCTCTTTAAAAGATACAGTAAAACACCAAGGGTTAGGAAAGAAGTAACAAAGCAAACTGGCTGCAAAGTGGACAAAAGTGGTAGCAAGATAAAGTTTAAAATATTGTCACAGAAAAGCAATGTCTTTCCTTTTCAAAATCTAACTGAATGGCTAAATTCAACTCTGAAGCAACTGGTTTTTATGACTGCCAACTTCATCTACGCAGTGGCATTCATTGATTTTAGATGGAAGAACAGGGAATTTTGGGGGGTGAACCAGATTTCGGCAGTGTTCTCTTTCCACATATGTTGTTAACAGCAATAGGTTGTGAAAAGCGTTGATTGCTTAAGGCACATTGTTTACACTACATTACTTAGGTCTGATGGAAAAGTTCCTAACAGTGGTTTTCTTGCTAAAGATATGGTTTATGGATGAAGAGTGGAATGCGATTTTTTTGGTAGGGCATCATCATAATTTAGGTGGACTCCAAAGAAACTTGATATTGGGAGAGGTCAGGAAAAATATTCAGGTCCGTGGAGCTTCTTTAGCATTAGTGCTCAGCCCTCCATCAAAATATAAATGTTGTCTGCTTCTAATTACTGTCCGCATTCAGGCCAACTTAATTACTCTGGGCCAGACTGGAAAGAAAAATTCCCAGAAAGTCTGATATGACAGGATGGCCATGTATTTTCTGAAGGAGATGCTAAGAAATCCTTAATGAATTAGTGCTTCAATATAACTTTTGCAACAGAATACTATGGGAATGAGAGGGGAAAGAATCATAGATTCTTGGCAGCTGTTTGCCATCATAACACTTGACAATCTGCTTCTTATTTAGTTTTCTGTTTTATAAAAGCATGGAATTCTCAAGTTAAGGAATATTGATCACTGCATGACAATTCATATGTAACAAAACTGTATTGTGTTGAAAAACCTCCCCTTTTAAAGTGAGATTACTGACTCTCTTTATTTTGTTATTATAATGTGTGGCTCTTTTTACTTAGAAAATAATGTGGTTTTGTTAAACATAAGTTATTTAAAGGTTAAAATAATCTTAATTTTAACTATTAATATTATTAAGAACAGATTTTCAACCAAGTACAACTGAATGCAAACAAGAAAAACTTGGAAAAGAAAAGTGGTGGCTGGGAATGTAGAAACACATTGAGGACTGTGTCTGGGCCACAATGCATAGATTCACAGTGACCCTTTGCTAAACTGGCGGAATCGTACATTTTTTTAAGGTCTGTTAATTTCCCCAGACTTCATGGAATCTAGATCAAGTTTGTCAATTCCCCATGTCTCTTGAGATGATCATCCAACCTAGGACTGAATGAGAAACACCCAGAGTGTATGGACCTCAGGGCTCTCTATTCATCAGCCAACAGAAAGGCCTATTCTTTGGCCATTGTTGTTCTAGGGGCCCTTGTGGAACCAGAGGCACAGTTATCTGGTTTATTGATGAGTCATTAAGCTGAGGGTCAGTCTGATGCTGAACACATAGCCCTCATTTTTAGGAAATATAATTTGGTCTTTGCAGTGAACAATCCAAGCCAATTAGGTCATTTAAAACCATTTATTATGAATGGTTGTTGTCAGTAGCCTCCAACATTTAGCAGCTAGGACTACAAATCCTCTCTTTCACAACCTTATTTATTACCAGGCTCTGATGAAAACAAGTCTCAGACAAATTCTACCATCTATGCAAACATTTGTTAGCAATGTGTACAAGAGCCAAGTACTCAGAAAACTCAAGGAAGTCCCAGTCCTCTGTCCCTGTAGTTGTCTTGAGTGCACCTTGATTCAGAATGAATGGTTATTTGCTGGTGTTCAGTTAACCTTCTATAGTTGGTCGGGCTACTTCAGGGGCTTGAGTGGGCAACTAAAGGCAAGATTGTTTAACAGTCAGATCTGGGGCACTATTCCTAAAGATAGAGGCCCAAGTCCTCCCATGGGTTCAAGGTAGTCTTCGGCAATCTACTGAACACACAAATATAGAGAGGACACATCAAATTTATCAATTAAAAAATCATTTCTGATGCCCACTGTGGTTATTGATAAAACCTCTTGTGTTGGTCAGAGATAAATAGCTGTAGTATAATACATACTGTCTTTTGCCTAAGTATACACCGGAATGTATATTCCTAATTAGGGCAATTGATTATCTCTGAAATGTAGATTAAAAATAGCATAGAGATTTACATTACAACATCTATGTTGAAATATTCTGGAGTAAATTAAATGCCATGTAACAGTATTATATACAATCAAGTTTTCTTCTTTGTGGAATGGGAATAAAAGAGTGCTGAAATCGTCGAGTTGTCAATATTTAATAAGATAAATATTTATGGCTGCTTAGCACCTTGCCTGGCACATAATCCTCCATAAATGCTAATCATCTTTATCTAGAAACTCAAAATAACATTATTACTTATTGTTACTTACTTAGTGTTTTATACGTAGAGAGTTGAGAATCAGTTCTCCCTTTTTTTTGTTTTTTTTTTTTTTTGGACCTGCCACATTCTGACACTCTCCAGCAGAAAGAGGGTAGAATAGACCTGTGCCAGTATTTTCCATCCCAGCAGAAAAGCCCTCACTCTTTGCAGCCATACACCCTTCTCTGGGGAGTTGTCCATCATGTCTTGCTTGGAAGCTCCATTCCATACTTGGGATTGAGAAAGAAAAAGAATAGTCTACTAATGACTTTGACCTCATTGTTGCAGATGTCTTTATGGCTATAACATTTAGAAACAATTAAAATAAGATGTCGGTACAGTGCCAGAATCTTCCATGCTCCTCATTTATGCTATGGCCAGCAGGTGAAAACTGAGAAGCTTGGGAGGAAAGTCTGAGCTATGAAAATGAACGGTGGGGTGGGGTGGGGGGTGAGGGGAATGAATGGTGATGTTCAGAACATCCAAGGGGAAGCAGAAAATACCACTTTGACATTTAAGTAATTTTGAGCTCAAGGAAATCAAGACCCAGCAGACTATGGAAAAGCTTCTTACCTCTCCCTTATTGCTTAAACAATTCTAGATAAGGACCCAGTATCAGGAAGAGAAGTAAAACTTTCTATTGGAAAGATTTCGTGGCTTGGAAACTTTTGTTTACTAAATATTTGCTCTTCCCGTTGTCTTCCTCCCCTTGAAGCCCCAAATCTCTATCCCCCACTGCTTGGCTCAGGAAGTCATGTAAGCCTCAACTGCATGCCTGTCTTTGGGTTGCATGTCTTTGGGATTCCTGTAAGTACAAAATTTGTTATCCTGCCACTAATTGGTCTCACATTATTGAAATTATTAGACTAGTCAAAGAACATAGAAGGGGGGCCTCCCTGGTGGCGCAGCGGTTAGGTGTTGCGCTGTGGAGCTGTTGGCAGCAGCACCACGAGTTCCATGCCCGGCCGTGGAGATTCCCACATGCGCAGCAGACCTCTCCTGCCTCGCCCGCTGCTCCCCTCAGCAGTGTATTTCCAAAGATCTGCCTGTTCTGCTCCACACTCTGTCTCTGGTGAACCCTCTCCCTGCCCCACGCCTCTGGCCTGTACCCCAGCTTGTGTGCATAAATAAATAAATCTTTAAAAAAAAATTGAAAAGAACATAGAAGGGGAGGAGGGAAAGGTTGTCTTTCTTACACATCCTTCCAACAGTGCAGCAGGACAGCCTCACCTGAACAGTGAAGTAAGAATGACTGGGATTCTAGAGTCACCAGGATATGCAGCTAAAATGCACCCCAGACCTGTTTGAGGTGCCTCTGCATCCCTGTTAGGTAGGTCCAATTATCTCCGTTTTCCAGATGAGGAAGCTGCTGAGATTTAGCAGGTTAAAGAATTTCCCCAAGGGGGTGGAATTTAGAGGAACAAATGAGATTCAACCTCATGTTTCCTGCCTGGGTGGGAGGCCTGTGCTCTTGGTGTGTACCTGACAAGATCCTTGACTTATGCCTTTGTTCTGATGAGGATCAAACCCAACAGGCTGCGTGGGAGAGTGTCAAAATCTTTGAAATGCCTGATACGAGATGAGAAACGTCCTTCCCATTCTTACTCACCCAGTTTTTATTGTGTCTGCTGATTTTTATACGACTCATGATGCCTCTTTGAGCTGTGAAGAAACTCGAGCCTGACCTCCTGAATTATGTTTCTCAAAGCTTTGGCAACCCAAGATAGGAAGCTTTAAATTTTGCATCATCCCTCTCACATGGGAAGAAAATTGATCCACAAACCAAGGTGTCCTGAAGGTAAGCCCAAAGAGCGTATTTGAACCTTGTGTCTTGAGAAGGCTAAGTGAATTCATCCATCTATGGCTCAGGTTGGAGATCTTAGGAGATGCTATCCAACTAGCCCTGTTGTTCAGTGTTGGGTTCTCTCAGGTTCTTCACCCCTCATCTGAATCTTTGCTCATAGATTGCTTTAGAGAGGAAGCAGTGATATGAGGCATTTCTAATTGAACTTCTACTATTTTTTTTCTTTCCCCAAATAATCACCTAATAGATGGTCAAATTTAATCTCTTTCCTCTGGTGCCCAGTCATTACCAAATGTTCAGGTTTTTTTGGTGCACAGAAGAAATCATCTAGTGCCCCTGGGTTCTTCTACACTGGCAAAAGATAAATCAAAGAGACAAAGAAAAACAAGTATAGCACCATCTGAGTCTGGATAACAAACAAACAGACCTGGGAGACTGCTGAGAGTCAAGGCATGAACAGGCATGTTGGGATATAGGCAGACATATCCATCATCAAAAAATGAAATGAAATTACACTGGCAGGCCATGCTCAGGACTTGACCAATCACTGCTCAGCAAACTTTCCACTCATCAGAACTGCACTCCCTGAAAAACTCATTTGCATAAAGCAGACCTAGCCCTGCCCCTTTGGCCTGTATGAGCACCTCTCAGAGCCTCTGAGCCATTCAGTTTAAGTGCTCCTTGAGTCTGTATTCCTGGGACTGCAATCCTGAAGCCCCAAATAAATATTTCCTGTGGTATTGAGCTGTAGTACTCCCACTGTAATGCTGGAGCTGTAAAGCAAATGCTATAACACAACTGTTAAGGCACCAGAGCTGTAACCCATTTGCTGTAACTCAACCAGATTTGGTTGGTATCAACACAAAAAATCAAGCACATATCAGATTGATTTTTAAAAAGTTTCGTAATAACATACACACCTCCTTTAGACATGGGGGAAACTCCTTAGACTGAGTCATTCAATCACAAGCTTCAGTCTTAAATGACCTCAGCTAAGACATAGGATAATGGGGTGGGACTGAAGAAGGAAGGGGAAGGTCAGTTAGGGACTTTACCTGGTAAAGCACAAGAAACAAAGGTATGACTGTTAGGCAGATTTAGTTCTGCCTTCTCCCTTGCACAGAGAAATGTTCCTTTACACGTACTGTCTTTTATACAGAGCACCTGCCCATCCAGCCTTCAGAGTCCTGATTATGAAATAATCCTTTTACAGAAAGCATTTTGACCTGGCAAGTTTTTGCTCCCCATACCTCCAAATCAGAATTCCTGAGGAAATATTTGGGGCCATTATGATGTAAAAGAAATACCTTGCCCCACCTCTCCATCACCACTACTCCCCCACCCCCACCTCTAGCCTATGGGAATAAGAAAGGGCAGAATAAAATTGCTCCCTGTGAGAAAATAGAACACAGAAAAAAAGCTGGGTTCCCTTCTGAGAGAAGAGAGGCGATAGCTGACTTAGCAAGATGGTAGGGGGCTTGACGCCGAAGGAGCAAAGTGACTTAGAATCTTTTCGAGTGCAGGGATAGCTCTTACTTAGTTTTATGTTATTTTCTCTGCTGTAGTGTAACCCCTTGAGTCTTACCAAGAACTGCCATATTTTCTCAAAGGTATGTTAAGTGGACTACAAAATACAGGTAAAAGGTCAGGAGATACCTGTTTTGGTTTCCTCCCACCTAGTAAGGCACAATAAACAAAGTTATGACTGCTTTGCATAAACATCTTCTCCTTAGTTTCTTTCGGTTTTTTTTTTAAGATTTATTTATTCATGCATACAAGAGCTGGGGTGCAGGCCAGAGGTGTGGGAGGTGAGAAGGTTCACCAGAGACAGAGTTGGGAGCAGAACAGGCAGATTGACCGAAATACACTGCTGAGGGGAGCAGCAGGCGAGGCAGGAAAGGTCTGCTGCACCATGTGGGAATCTCCCTGGCTGGGTATTGAAAACTTGTGCTGCAGGGGCTGCTGATAGCTTCATAGGCTGAGACTTAACCCCTTGTGCCACCAGGGAGGCCCCTCCTTAGTTTCTCTAACTGAAAAGTGGGTAGATAATTCTAGATTGGAAGAGCTCAACATCTGGCACCCAACCATGTGTGAGTTTCTAGCAGTCTATGATCCCTCCCATCCAAATGTGCACATGAACCAGCACCACTGCCTGGCCAAACGAGTTATTTTTCTCTCCTCACCCCCCCAAATGTTAAGTGCCACTGGAGTAGATATCTGAGGTTTCATTTAGCTATGCAGCTGTGTTTTCATTTCGATCTGTTGTAAACTGCTTCACTTCACATATCTAAGTGGCAAGAGAAATACATTACTCATTTGCTGTAGGGATGTTCAGAAGCCCACAAGCCAGAATGCAGACCCTACATAGCATGCCTATTATAATACAAAGGTGTCATCAACTTAGGAGAGAGACAGGTCCACTGAAGACTACCCTGGGTGGTAGCAAAGAATGATGGACCAAAACACTGACTGAACCCTGCAATGTCTTGATCCTGGTAAATGAGGCAAATAAGTACATCACTAGATTTAAGACACAAATCCTGTTGACTGCCCTTCCCAAAGACATCTCAGCTCTCCCTTCCTGCCATTTGTAATGTGCCACTACCCTCTCTACTACCTAAAGCATCCTGTGGATTCCTAACTAGTCCTCTGGCTCCACTTGAACACTGCCAATCTCTCTCCCTGCCTTTCTTAAGCTCTTTGGAGATTGCACACCCATTGCTTCCATGACTGTTCTTTATGTGGTTGAGTAGATGAATTCATGAATGTATGACTTAAACTTGTTACCTATTATTATATTAAATTTTTTATATTTTCCTATATGGAGATGGGTGTGGAAACCATTGTTATTTGAAAGAATGCTGTGATTTTCATTCATTATTTTCAGTTAACAGAAAGAAAAATGAGGGCCTCCCTGGTGGTACAGGGGTTAAAGTCGCAGCCCATGAAGCTATCACCAGCCACTGCAACATGAGTTCTATCCCCAGCCAGAGTGCTGACCCACATGGGGCAGCAGACCTCTCCTCTCTCGCCCGCTGCTCCCTTCAGCAGTGTATTTCTGTAGATCTGCCTGTTCTGCTCCCCACTCTGTCTCTGGCAAATTCTCTCACACATACACCCTCCCCCTGCAATGCTGGTCTACACCCCGTTCTTGTATGCGTAAATAAATAAAAGGAAATCTTTTTTAAAAAGAGGAAAAATGAAAACAACCAAATTTTTCCATTCCCACATGTTTTTGGGCTTTCCTCTTCTGGTGGGTGTTTCCTGCACATACATATTTGAGTGAATATGCAAAACGCACAACACATTTAATGACAGTTGCCTTGAGTTTCAGAGCAAGTGAATTTTAAAGTAGCTCATTTTGTTAATTATGGATAACAAGATAATAATGTGATCTGAATCTCCTAGATTAAACCAAATTATCAGCCCAAATGCATTGCTTCATGAAATCTTTCAAGCTCCTGTCATCAATTAGCTTAGAGAACAATTAAGATTCTGAAAAAATCTAAGTCACCATGAGTTTTTCATTTTCTTTTAAAAATCTGGGCTAGAAAAGACACAGGAGAATGGGAAGCTATCCCATGCTCATGGATTGGTAGAATTAACTTAGTCAATTTGTCCGTCTTCCCACAGCAGTTTACAGATTCATTGCATTCCCTATCAAAATTCCTATGGACTTCTTGAAAAAATAGAGCAAACATTATTAAACTTTATATAGAACCACAAAAGACCATGATTAGCCAAAGCAATTTTGACCAAAAAGAAGGGGTATCACATTTTCAAATTTCCAACTATATGACCATAGTAATTAAAAGAATATGAAATCAGAATAAAAATAGAAACACAGACCAATGGTACAGCCTTCCTTTTCTTTAGCCATCCCCTACTCCTTATTGTTGACTTCTCAAGGCAACCATTTTAAAGTACTGTGTCCCCAACACTGTTACTGCAGTTACCATAAACATCCTCATTGCTTTGACTCCCATTTTTTTTTTGAAATCTTCTAACCATCTGCCCTCATGTGCCAATCATGACATAGCTGTGGGTCATAGGGGCTTTGGAAATCCATTTACGTTCATACTAGTGTTGGATATTTGTGATTGTAAGGAAGGTCTCTCCTAAACACGGGGCATCATCTTTTCAGTCTGGTGAGCTGACTGTTGAACTAGTTTCCCCTTACAGACTTCGCTTGACGGATTGTTCAGGAAGTTTCCACCAGCCACCCAAGTATTTAATGTTTAAATGTAGGGGCACATTCTTTGAGGGTACCTGGATACCTTAGTACCCTTAACTCTCCTGATGTCTTTGTAGAGACTGTCTTCTCCTTAGTATCCACTGGAAGAGCCAGTTGGAGATGTCTCAAAAAATAACTTGAAAACCCCCCGATGAGGATGAAGGGGAATATTGGGGATACTATGAATCTCACCTTTGTTTCTCTTAACACTGTACTATCAGTGACTGCCTACCACACCCTGGAATTTCTGGGACTTTTGACAACTGATTGGGCATTAGGAGAAGAATGCCTGAGCTTGGAGTGTGAAAACTGAAGTCCAAGTCATTGCTCTACCCTTCATTGGCCATAGGCCCTTACATAAATCACTTTAGTTTTTCCGTGAACTGTAATATGTAGTGCAAAGTTAAGGTGGTTATGCTATGTGTATTAAAAATATTCATGCTATGATAGCTGTTGAGGTGCAAAGGAAATCATCCTGTACTTGTCTGAGTGCTTCTAGATTAGAAAAATTCAAATCAAGTATCAGGCAGATTGATAAGAGAAAAAGCCAAAAAATTTAATAATATCACCTGATGCGTGAGACCCAGTATGACTGAAGAACTTATCCACAGTGACTTTAGACACCATCTTTAATAGCTTAGCTAAGACAAGGGAGGTTGGGAAAAGGAAAGAGAAATCCACTTAGAGAGTTTATTGGAATAATAAAGTAATACAGATTTAAGTTCTGCCTTCCCAAATGAAAAGAGATAAGGAAATTAGGTCTTCTGGGGAGAGATCCTTAGGGGAGGCATTAACAGGTAAATATCAATAGTAACTTCTACCCAATCTCCAGATCCAGCCTATAAAATCAATCCTTTGATAAAAGACATTGGTGGGGGGGGGGCATTTTTTGCTCCCTTTCAGTAATAACTAAGGGTCTGAAATTGTTCCTGGCAAGTACTCTCAGATGTTTAATTCTAAAATATTCTGCGTCAGTTCTCTGTATATGTATATGAGTTACTTAGAAGCTTTGTTGAGTGGAAAAAAAAAACATACTACTCCCTGAATCCATGCAGGACTAGTTGCTGAGCAACTAAAAATAACAATAATAATTGCAGTCACATTCACTGAATGTTCACTATTGGCCAAGCACAGCTCAAAGAGCTAGACATATACCTGTATTTCAGATCAACTCTAAAAAACTCTACAAGTAACTTGAGTATTACTCGTAAACATAAAATTAAATATATTTTAGGTGTATATATTTAAAAGTTTTACAAAATAGGTACTATTGCTATCTCCCTTTGCAGATTATGAAATTGAGACATCAAAAGGTTGAATAACAATCCCAAGTTTCCATTATAGGTATTTATTTAAAACAGTAACTGTCCTTGTGCAGTGGAATATGAAATGTTTTAAAATAAGCCAGTGAGTGATGTGAGCATTGAGATACTTGCCTTCTGACTGAATACACCTAGTGCTACTGACTGCTCTCTACGTGACCTTGAATGATGTCATATCGGGACCCTTTTATGATAACCAAGTAGAGACCCCTACACTGTGAAGTTATCATTCTATGCTTAGTTCTCAAAAGGTTTATAAGTGTATCTAAGGCCAAGTATCCCCAGATCTGTGTGTGCTACCATACTCAGTTAGCCTGGGAATATCTGTGGCTGTAGCCAAAATCAGACTGTTTTGCCAAGCAAGCTTTCTCCTGCTTTTAATTGAGAAACCTATGATTATTTGAATGGAAATTTAATCTGTGCCTCGGATTCATTTACTCATTAAACTGCTATTTAGTTCTAGCTATGTGAGCTGTTAGAGCTTTCTCTGAAAGTCCTCTAAACCAAAAATGGATCATGCCTGCTTTCAGTGAGGCCAGTCTGAGTCATCAGCTGGGATTGGGGAGTCAAGGGGGAGTGAGTAATTCAAGTCTAAGCACCTAGGCCGCTGCCTTTTAAAACCCAACCCCTTTGTCTCCTGAAGAACTGCAGCTGTTTTCATGGAAAGCCAAGCAAACTTATTATGGTGAGCAATCTTTTCTCTTTCCTTCCTGATAAAGTAATTGTGTCCCCTTCAGACGATAGCAGGGATGTGCCAGGCCAGTTAAAGACGCAGGCCCTGGAGACAGAGTGCCTGAATTTCGAAGGCTTTCCCTGCCACTTGGGCAGTTCTGTCATCTGGAACTCTTGGCTTACCACTCTGTGCTTCTGGTTTCATGATCTATGAAAAGGGGAGAATGACAGACCTGCCACTGAGCTGCTGTAGGGTCACTGTCATGGTGTGTCCTCCCTCAGGGACCTGCCATCTCCCTCTCACCCCTGGTTTCATGGCAGCCCAAGCAGGGATCCCTGCTGCCACTCCCTGTCCAGTTTGGTGTCCATGTTTACCTCCTAGCTCAGGGATGCAAACACATGTTCACAGGGTCCATGCTGGTGAAGAATGCCTATCCTATAGGCACATGACGATTTTGCTATTTGTCTCCAATCCCTATTTTGCTTGAGCTTTCTGTTATAGTCCATGAAGTTCCTCAAAGAGGAGTTTATTCCTCTGAATGCTGCTTACTCAGCAGAATGCCTGCACAGGAATGAGCTGGGAAAACCTGTCTCCATGAATTAATTCTGTCTTCCTTCTCTATCAGGAATTGGCGTATGTGCACATGTACACGACGCTATTTGGGGTATGCCATGCGGCTGCTGTCACCCACTTATTCTCACTCAGTGTTCAATAGGCATATAAAAAAATGGATAGGCAGTATAAGAACCGCTCTAGACCATGATAAGTAAGGTCAGGTGTTGGTTGTATTCAGAGCAGGTGCAAAGACGGACATATGAGGACGATGTGACAAGGAAGAGAAATGCAAGCTCAATTCACATGTGATTAGACATTTTCCATTTTTAGCCTCATGGCTTACATTTGCATAATTCTTTTAAAAAGAAAAATTAATTATTTATGACTGTAGCTTTTAACCAAACTGTGCATTTGAAGTAATCACTCTGGGTAATTTAAATAAAATCTTTTCTGTAAACAGTTTATGCTCATTAGGATGAGAAAACTGTTGGTTTATTCAATTAAAAGGACATTATTGTCAGTTTGGGTTCTCTGTTTTTTTCCACTTCAAAATAGAGGGCAGCCACATTGAGACAGATGGGACTTAATTAACTTGTCTCAAAAGTGGCCAGATTTTGCTTTAAAAAAAAAAAATCAAAAGCTGGTAGATTCCAAAAGATTTTTTTAAAAAAAGCGAATCACTGTTTTAGATGACTGAAAAGACATTCTACCCTTTATTCTGACAGGGCTGGGCACAGAAGTAAGTTTGTTCCCTGGCAAACAGGCAGGACTTTCACAGGAGCACAGCTTGAGTCAAAGAAGATGGTTCTAAGTAAGCAAAGCTCCCCCAGACTGAGGGCATTTAAAATACAAGACATTGCGCCTGCCTGGTGCTTCTCTAGGTGGCGCTGTGGTTAAAGAAGCTCTTCCATGAAGCCTGCCATGTTTTTAGCATTGTCTTTTCTTACTGGTCACTTCCTGAAACACCCATGGTCCATGAGCCACTCCAGCACCTGGACACGGGGTTTGCCCAGATCGGGTCAGCTGTGCAGCTTCGCACCAGAGAGTGTTCAGGTACCAGATCCAGAGCCCTGTTAGGACCTCCTGGCATGTTACGTGAAGTGCCCAGAATGCACAGGCCTGCTTCCATTCCAGAAGCAAGATCTAAAGCTGACATAGGCATTAAGGCAAAACAGACAGCGTCCTGGATCCACAGGGACTAGGTATAATGTCACAGTCTGGCTTTGTGAAAGCCACTTGGGTTTTCTGGATCTCTCAAATAAGGCAGCAGAACTGAATAACTCCCTTTCTTTCCCTTCTTCATCTAAGTTAGCAAAACTTTTTTTTTTCCAAATAAAATCACAACATCTATTACTTGTACAAAAAGAGAGCAGTTCTGATTAAGTTGGGTTAAGGGGGCCCCTATCACTCCATACACAGAATTGTGGGGCTCCATGAGAGCAGAGCTTGTGAACCGCTGGTATAGATCATTGCAAAAACGTTCTTCGTGAATCCTGTCTCTTTGACTGTGATAGAATCTAGCTTGGCCTGACTTTTGTGATTCAGAAACTTGTGTGAAGGAGAAACTTGTTTCACAAAGCTGAAGCGTCATCATGTCAATCTCTGAGGCTACATCCAGGTGTCAGGTGCCATCAGGAGTCTCCCACTTGCCATTTGTTGCTTGACCCTGTTTTCTTCTGTATGGCTTTTTTTTTTTTAAAGATTTATTAATTTATGCATACAAGCCAGGGTACAGGCCAGAGGCATGGGATGACAAGAGCATTCACCAGAGACAGGGGGGAGCACAACAGGCAGATCAACGGAAATACACTGCTGAGGGGAGCAGCGAGCTAGGCAAGAGAGGTCTGCTAGGCTATGTGGGAATCTCCCTGGCCGGGCGTCAAACTCACGTCGCCACTGCCAACAGTTCCACAGCGCAGCGCTTAACCGCTGCGCCACCGGGGAGGCCCCTTTTCTGCATGACTTTATTCTCAACTGAGGCCCTTCTCCCTGTTGCAATGACAGCCACCAGCAGCTCCTGCTGCTATGGCCCGGTGCTGACTGCCATGGGTTCAGGCCTGTACTAATCTCCGCCTGACACAAACACAGTGATCAACAGGATGGAGCATTCTGATTGGCCGGGTGGGATCTCATATCCACCCTTGGATTTGGGAGAAGGTGGAGACAGCCCCAGTCCAACCAGGAAGCCTGGGAGCAGGAGGTAGGTTTCACCTCACTGGCAAATCAAAGTGCTATTGCCTAAAGGGGCCAATTATGTTCAGGCAAAAGACAACTGTTCTCTTCTGCTTCCTTCCAGTCCTAAGGGCCTGTGAGTCCAACCAAATCCTGTTATTTCTGCATCTGTGGAGATTCTGTTCAAACATGGTAATAGAGCACTTGAAGCCCTGTAGGGAATAAACCAATTTCTACATAAAAGGAAGAAGGATTAGTGGGAGCAGGGGGATAGAGGAGAAGTTGACAAAATATAGAAAGTGCCAGCCCATCTCAGCCATCCTGAGTTCTGTCATCTTTCTTGGAAGGAAGTGAATCAATCATTTTTTTCCTGTTATCATACATAGCTGTTAGGTCACCCCTGGTATCTCCTGTGCTGTGTGAGGTGAGAGCCAAGTCTGTAACAGGTTTTATTCCTCTGCTTCCTGTGCTCCTTGCAGCTGTTTGGCAAGAGTTCCTCAAGCTCATGTTTCAACCAACTTTTGTATAAATGCCCAGAATTCATGACTGATTGAGCTACTCAAGCTTTGCAAATGTGGACAGTGGAGATAGATCTTTATTGAAGGTTTTATAGTAAGGTGGTTTGGGCTGCGTGACCCGGGCACACAAACCGTGACCTCGAGTGTCTTTCTGAGAGCAGCAGTTATAGGGCCAGATCATAATCTTGGTGATGGTGAAACAAAAGCTCCTTATAGCCCTGAGCGAGACCCCTAGTGAATGGGGTGGCACCACCCTCAGCACCCCTTTCATTTAAGTTGGTGTTGTGCCATGATTTGCAGAGAAAACTGTGTCAGTATCCCAGCTCTACCACTCACCACCCCAACTACCCGTTCATGTTACTCTCGTGAGGCACAGTATCCTCGTCTATAAAACTGAGAGAGATACTGATGTCCGTCTTCTGTAATTGTGGTGTCTTATGAACACCCAAAATATAATGGTATGAGGCAGCCATTTTCAGATGCTCACAAATGCTGTGGCAGGAATGTGGACAGGGAACATTAAGGATGGCTAGTCTCTACTCCGAGACGTGTAGGGCCATAGCTATGAGTTGATTTCTGGGGACTAGTATCACCTGGAGAAACTTAATTCACATGCCAAGTATTAGTACTGTTAAGTAGAACCCCAGGTGGGTTATCAGCAGGCCACATACACTGGCCAACCTGCATTGTCTTTCCATGAGGTCACTTTGCATGCCTAGGTCGAACTTCCAGGCAACTGGTGAATGGGTTTCCACAGCAAGGCAGAAGTGCATGACATAGGGCCTCCCTGGTGGCGCAACGGGTTAAGCGTGGAGCTGTTGGCAGCTGCGGTGCAAGTTTGACGCCCGGCCAGGGAGATTCCCACATGGCGCAGCAGACCTCTTCTGCCTCACCCACTGCTCCCCTCAGCAGTGTATTTCGGTTGATCCACCTGTTCTGCTCCCTACTCTGTCTCTGGTGAATCTTCTCACACACACACCCCACACACACCTCTGGCCTGCACCCCAACTTGTATGCATAAATAAATAAATCTCTTAAAAAAAAAAAAGAAGTGCATAACCTATTTGTAATCTATCCCTGGAAGTCACATGGTACAGTTTACCCCATATCCTATAGATCGAATTGATCACAAAGGTCTTCACAGTCTCAAGGAGATCGGGACATAGATCTCAAGAGTGTATAGGAGTGTCAACATTGCATTGGAAGTAGAGCCTGGCCTGGAATATAGTGTTATGGTCTACTTTGGAAAGTGCAATCTTCCATATGTAGCAAATGATACCGATGAATATCAATTAAAAAACATTGTCATGATCTTATATTCCCGTGATCATTACTTTTTGGTCGTGGTAGTCTTTTATGTATATCTGGTTTTCTGTTTGCTATTCTGTTAAAGAATTTTAGTTTCTTTGCACACAAATAATATCAAACTGCAGTTTTATTTTTTTTCTATAATTTGTCAGGTTTGGGTAGTGTTCAGCTAGTAAAATGAGTTGAAAAAGTATTTCCATCTTTATCTTATGAAAAAGTTTATATAATACTGCTATATTTTTTCTTAATCCTACAAAGTTTTGAAATAACACATTTTGCTACTATTTGGAGCATTGACTTTGTCTATTTGATGAATTGACCATTCTGATATCATGAAATATTTTTATCTCTGTCAATATTTCTTGTCCTGGAGTCAAATTTGTTTAATATTAATATCAATCTCAATTTTCTTTACTCATATTTATTATTTGTATATATGTTTGTTACATATATATTAATGAGGTGATATTGGTTTACAATATGATTTGAGGAATAGGTTCATACCTCTTCAGAGTATGTTACCATACCGCATATACCACCAAAACAACCCATACATCTTCACCATAAACCCTTGGGCCCCATCCACATTTTGTTCCCCATTTCCACCTTTGCCATCTAGTAACCTCAAATATGCAGTCATGTCTCTAGTTTGTTTGTTTAGTTTTTTACTTCTGTTTCTCTATATTCCACATGAGTGAAATCATACTGTATTTGTATTTCTCCTTCTAATTCATTTCACTTAGTATAATCCCTGCTAGTTTCATCCATGTTGTTGCAAATGGCAAGATTTCATCTCTTTATTTATTATAGCTGAGTAGTATTCTAGTGTGTGTGTGTATATACCACATTTTCTTTAATCAGTTACCTGTTGTTGGACATTTATGTTGTTTGCATGAGTTGGTTATTGTAAATAATACTGCAGTGAACATAGGGATGCATATATCCCTTTGAATTAATGTTTTACTGTTCTTTGGATAAATACCAAAGAGTAGAATAGCTGGATCATATGATATATCTATTTTCAATGTTGTTTTCCATAGGGCCTGGGCCTGTCTACATTCCCGACAGTGTATAAAGTTTCCTTTTCTTTCCACCCTTGCCAACATTTGTTGTTTCTGTTACTTTTGATATGGGTCATTCTCCTGGTAATGAGATGGTATTTTTTTTGTGGTTTTAATCTGCATTATGCTAATAATAATGACAGGCAAGTTTTAATACACTTACTGGCCATTTGTATTCATATTTGGAGAAGTCTCTATTTAGTTCTGCCATTTTTTGACTGGGTTATTTGTTTTCTTTTTGTTGAGTTGTGTGAGATTTTTATAGCTCTTCAAAATGAGCCCCTTGTCAGGTGCATGATTCTTGCTAGTTTCACTACTTTGTGTTTTGGCCTCATTTATATAGGCCTCAGTTGACCTATATGTACAGGTCGTACTGCTTTTAGGTAACTAGGGGTTATTTTGGCTTCATGGACTAGTATGTTTAAATACTGTGGGAAGTTTTCCTCTATTATTTTACTGAAAAAACTCTGTGTCCTCCAACCTTCTCCATCTGGGATATTTATTATTCTTTTGTTGGCTTTCTTAATGGTGCCAGATAGTTCTCAAATTGCCTCTTCATTTTCTTTACGTCTCCTTTATCTTTCGCTTGGGTCCTCTGTGCTTTGCTATCTTCGGGATCACTGATTTGATCTTCTCTTTGAACTTTTCTACTTCCATAGTTCTCTAGCACTGTTGATCACATTTATTGAATTCTTTACCTCCTGGATTTTTATTTTCTTATTTAAAGATTCACTTTCCACTTTCTGTTTTTTTGTTTTTTTTTTAATTTTTGAGATCATTATTTTTTTTTAATAAATTTGTTGTGTCTTTCTTTAGCTTTCTTGAGTTCTCTTATATTACTTTGACTTATCTTTCTGAGTTTTATTTTTATAGGGGGATTTAGATTCCATCTTTTTGTGTTTGAATCTGGAGAGTTCTTTTCACTTTGTGACATCAACTCTCTTGAGGTCTGTATTTCCATGTGTTATATTATTTTGCCTGCCCATTTTGCTACTTGAAGTCTCTCTATTCTATTGTTATTATTAATATCTTTAACAACAATTTAGGAGCTTACACTATTTCATTTTTTCAGTGCACTTAATGAGGTAAGCACCAGTCCTGATGGGTGGGAATGGGGAATACAGGTGAGAATGTCTCTCTGCTATTATCTTTACCAGGGCTCCAGTCCTGTGGAGTACCCCAGCTCCTCTATCAGGTTTTCCCCTCTTTCAAGGGTGTGTGCCTCCAGATAACTCTGCTTCCCCTTCCCCAGGGCACCTGGCTATACCAGTAGCCCTGCCACCAGTGTCCCTGCTATAGACCACAGCCCTCAGGGTCCTCTCTTCATTCACCTCCTTATCAATGATACATGAATCTCCTTATTGTAAATCCAACTGAAGTCTGCATTGGTCTCCACTATCCAAGGAATAATCAAGTTCCACTTCTATCCAAGGGACTATTTTTCCAACCAGTTTCCCTATGGTTCACTTCTTGAAGTGCCTCAGACACTGAGGACCAGACCCTGTCATTGGCTCTGCTGGGGCCAACTACATCAGGGCTGCTTGTGGGCCCTGCTCTGTGACCCACAAGCCTACTATATCAGGACTGCTTAACTTTCTTATGACTGTTGTTTGGGTAAATGTTTTCCATTCTTTTGTCTCTAACCTGCATATATTATATACCATATATTATTACTTTTATTTATTTTCTAACAATCTCTACTTTTTAATTGTTTCATTTACATCAAATATAATTTTATATGTTGTTTAGTTTCAAGTCACCATATTGCTATAAATAAATATGATCAGTTTGTTTCTCATTTAACTCTACCATATCATCATGAATAGATCCATGCATTTTTTTTCTTTCTTGACTTCCTTTTTGATTGAATGTTTCAAATTCCATTTTTCTCCACTGTTGGCTAGTAGTTGTATCTCATAGCTATATCTTTTGAGCAGTTGCTCTAATGTTCATTTGCATCTTTAATGTCTGATAGTCTACCTTCCTTACAATAGAAATAGCTTAGAACAGTATACTACCATGGACTTTTCCATCATATGTGCTATTATTATACATTTTGTGCCTTCATATGTTATAAACCTTGTGTAATACATTGTTTTTATTTTGCTTAAATGGTTATTAAAAAGTGAGAAAAATATATTTTTAATGTACATATTTTCCATTTCTGGTGCTATTTATTGTTTTGTATAGACTGAAGCAGCCATCTGAAATCCATTTACTTCAGTTTGAAGAACTTAATTTTTCTCAAGTCTAATTCTGCTGACAGTGAATTCTCTCAGAGTTGAGGGGTTTTTGTTTTTGTTTTGTCAGAAAATGTTTTATTTCACTTCGAAGGGATATTTTTACTGGATATAGAATTTTTTTTTTTAAGATTTATTTTATTTATACATACAAGCTGGGGTACAGGCCAGAGGTGTGGGGCGGCGAGAGGGTTCACCAGAGACAGAGTGGGTAGCAGAACAGGCAGATCAGAAATACACTGCTGAGGGGAGCAGCGGGCGAGGCAGGAGAGGTCTGCCGCGCCTGGATATAGAATTCTAAGTTTACTTTTTCCTAAAGTATTTTAAAGCAGTTGGTCTATTATCGTCTGGCTTACATTGTTTGATAAGAATTCACTGATGATTCTTACTTTTTTTTTTAAAGCTTTATTTATTTATACATACAAGCTGGGGTACAGGCCAGAGGCGCGGGGCGGTGAGAGGGTTCACCAGAGACAGAGTGGGGTGCAGAACAGGCAGATCAGAAATACACTGCTGAGGGGAGCAGCGGGTGAGGCAGGAGAGGTCTGCCGCACCATGTGGGATTCTCCCCAGCTGGGCGTCGAACTCGCATCGCGCGCTGCTGACAGCTCCAAAGCGCAGCGCTCAACCGCTGCGCCACAGGGAGGCCCTGATTCTTATTTTTGATTCCCTGTACATATATAACTTTTTTGTTGCTTGCTTTATGATTTCGTTGTTATGACTGTTTTTTAGCATTTTTATTATAACCTGCTTTAGTGTTGTGTGTGTGTGTTGTTTCTCTTGCTTGAAGTTTATTTAGTATCTTGTCTATAAATTTCATCATATTTGAGATATTTAGCCACTATTAATTTTTTTGGCCCTCTCCTATCCCATATAGAGATCTAGAATTTCTGTTGTACATATTTTCATAAGTGTTCTGTTTTCCTGGCTACTGAAGTTATTTTTCATTCTTCTTTTTCCTCTCTTACTGTGTTTTAGTTACAACTTCCATGTCTTCAGATTTACTAATCTTTTCTTCTGCAGTGTCTGTTTTGCTGTTGAGCCCATCCTGTTACTTTAAAAAAATTAAAGTGCTATATTTTTCAACTGTAAGAGTCATAATTCTTTTTTGGGTTTTACTAGTTTTAACTTTGTTTCTAGTTTTTATTTTTCCCTTTAAAATGTTCATATTTTTCTTCAATCTCTTGATATCATTGTGGTAGATGATTTTAAGTTCGTGTTTGCCAGTTACAGCATTGCTGGGCTTATTTTTACTGATTGATTATTTCCCCTCATATGAGTCACATCTTTCTGTTTTAATATCTAGTAAGTTTTTTATTAGGTGGACAGGATGATGTCATAATGAGCATTATGTTGTTGAATGTCTGAATATTGCTATCAACCTTTAAAGAACATTGGATTCTGTTCTGCAATCAATTTACTTATGAATCATTTTGCTTCTTTAGCACTTTGTTTTTAAGTTAGGTGGTATGGTACATCTATCACTGTAAGGTTAGTTTAGTTTTAATTCTAGACATAATCTTTATGAGGCTCCTGATGAAAGCCCCAGATTTTAGCAAGGATTCTTTTATGACTGGTTGGAATTTGTAATTTCTCAGCCATGTCTGACTATGACCTTGAGATCATTTCATTCAAATATAGTGATATACTAAGTCAATTTAATTTTGTGATAGGATTTTTTCAAATCTTATCTGCTTTATTCCTTGACTATATTACTTAAGTTATGTATTTAATATAAATGGCAGCATTTTGCAGCTCAGTTCCTCTACCTCTTAAATGTGAACTTCAGAAGCATATTGGCCTCTTTGAGATTTGGACTCATGTGTCTGATAAGATCTGAATTTCCTAAAAAATGTCCTGTAAAATGACAAAAAAAATCACTAGGAAATAAAGATATTTGATAAGCTCTTCTGTTTTATGATTTAACCATAAATTAATCAAGACCATAAGAAAAATTCCACTATAAGTACATATGAACTTCAAAATTATGGGAACATGTGTTTGGCAAAATGTGCCTAAGGATTGCCAGAGGGAGAGGGAGATGGGGAATAAAATGTAGTTTGAGAGATCAGCACTCTCAACATATTAATAGACCCCCATCTTTCTAGATAAGACTAACTGAGCTTGAATTCGTTTGGTAGTCAGTATGTCAGCAATATTAAATGGGGAACAAAGTTCTCTTCTACTGTACTGGGAAGAAAACTTTTTTATTTTTACTTGTAATTCATTTGTTACCCATTGATAGGTTATTCTAAGTTTTGGGGGAAAGTCCAGTTGGATTACTTAGCTTTTGTATCCCATTGGATCAAAAAACAGGGTTTGGAGTCAGTCTTGATTTTCCCATCTTTACAATGTAGATAGTATTTGACCTCTAGTTTCGTCATGAAAATTTTTCATGAGGATGTATTCAGAAATTGTGGTCTACATTTGATTAAGCACTCAACATGTATTAATTATCATTGGTATTAAAGAGGTTCCAGTCTTCACTTAAGAAATTCTCAAAAGCATCAAGAGAACTAATATGGTCCAATACATGACACTGGTAGATTTTGTTGAGGTAAACATAAAATATATTCACTGACAGGCCAAGGTGGAAACAATACATAAGAAAAGAAAATGTTCATATATTGTTTATAGAGAGGAACTTCTTATAGACTAGAAGTATAGACTTCTCCCAGACTAGAATCACAGAACTAAGTAGCTCCTGAAAGTTTCCCTAATTGATAACGTAGAGGATTATCTGTCACCCACAGCTCATACCTCTCCCCTTGACTGTCTTTTTAATATATTCACTTCTACAACAGTCAGGCTCAGTGGATGAAAGAGCTGCATAGTCTCTTACATAAAAATTAATTACCTTTTTCATAGGAGGCAGGAAATAGAAGGATCAAATTGAACCATTGACTTGCTAGTAGAGCTAGAGCTAGAGTGAATGAGAGAGAAACTCAGTGAGATGTGTAGCTTACTAGGCAGGTTGACTACTCAAAAATCTGATACTGACATTGTGGCTCATCCTTTGTGAATATACAGAGCACATGTTTACCTTCATTTCTGTCTCTTTTCTAGACAGATATTGTCCTACATTCTCTTTCTACTGCAAACACTGTAGTCAGGGAAGAGTTTTTCTAGTCATCTTTCTTTGGGGCTCATATTTCTAGTTAAGTTGCTACACAAATTTCTTTGTGGTTCAACAGTTTGGCAGATCCTGTGCATACTCTCTTGAAGACATCTGTTGAGTGAAGTAATGGTTTCATTGCAAACTCTTGAGTTTTTATTAGTTTCCCTCTGAGATATTTTTATGTATCCTTTTTTGGAGAGGGTAGGAACCCATTCATCTATTTTGGAGCGTTTCAAGTCCTTTGAATCACTCACTGTCTTCCATGGTGAAGCCTACTTTAAGGACCATTCTGGTCATTGCTGGCTCTTCTGGTTCTCTTAAGTCTCTGACCTACCACATGGGCTCTCTGCTTTGAGACATCAAGGCCCATGTATCTCCCAGGCAGCTGCGGATCCGCGTGATGGGAGCCTGAAAGGAAGTATCAGTACCTTCCTCTGTTGCGCCCCTGTTGGTACTTCTCTTCTACATCCCTTTCCTCCCCCAATCTTCTCAGCACAGTGTTTCCTTATATGGCCCTGAGTTGGCTCCAACTTGATAGTCTCAGAGGAATTACATGACATCCATAAATTATGAAACATTTTTGCAAATTAAGTTTTAATTAAAACCAGCAGCTTAGAGCATCCAACTGGAAGCAGTCACAATGTTGAAAAGTGACACTGGTAGGTTGGGAGTTCAGGAGAAGGTCTGAGTGGGTTTGCATCCTGTTCAGATATTTCCAGAATGAATCCTGCAGAAAAGAGCTTCCTTCCCTATCAGATCTGCCTTAATCTACACTGATCCCTGGACTGCCATGTGAACCAATGTGGTTTCTCAAGCAGGAAAAACAAATGTATCATGGTGGTAGTTTTATCTGTACTTTGCCAAATTTTCTTTTTGATTCTACCAATCCTGTTCTCACAGGAAACTGGCAAGATCTTGGGCTCCCCCACGTTGCCAGAACTCTAGATATGATTTTTCAGCAGGATGACCACCCAACATAAGGCTGAAGAATGACAATTTTAATTGGAAACTTATTTTTCCAATACAATGCAAGAGTTCAAGCCTGTTGAGAAATGACTTCTTATTGTGAGAATTTTCAGAGCATTATAAAAGCAAAATGTCTGGGGCTTTCCCCAGCTGATGCTCTGAGCTATGTGTAATGTGAGAATTGTTCTGGTCTGCCCATTAATAATCCACATTTTCCAGTGTACCAAAAAAATGTCTGCCATCAAGTGAATAATTTATGCAGGTTTACCTTTCATCTAGACAGTGTTCTACTGCAGCAACAAAAACACCAGTTTTTTTCATCCCATGTTAAGTTTGAAAAATCTGTCTTTTAGTTATCAGTCCACCTCTTTTCTACTTAATAACCTGGGTGCTAGGTTTCAGTGGACCATGCAGTGTCCTCTGGAGACTTGCAACAGAGTGAGTGAACCCTTTGGTCATTCAGAATTTTGAAGTTGAATATTTTGCCTGCCTTTAAATTACTTGGATCATAGAAACAAACTCATCCACAGAATCTTTATTCTATAATTAATTTCAGAATTACTGGAAAAAATTTTAAATGTGACTGTACAGTGTTGGCTTAGAAGTGGTTAAATGAACCTTCAAAGAGAGAATTCTAATCATTGTGTAAATTAGGACAGTGTGGATGGATAGATAGATAGATAGATAGATAGATAGATAGATAGATAGATAGATAGAAATATGCAAGTCCTTTGACCAATAATTTGTCTTAAAAATTTGAGAGTGTATGTGACAATTCCAATACAGGGATGTTTATTGCAGTGTCATTCATGTTAGTGACAAGGTGAATACATCTTAGATGGATGACAACAAGAAATTCAATGAGTGATTTATTATGCATTCAAATAGTCTTTTAATATGATGTTAACAGAACTTAACAATGATTGCTATCCTTTGTTATTCTTGTTGGCTTTGAATGTCTTCTTTTGCCTGTGTTTGATATCTTATTTCCTTCAAGGAATAGACACTATTCGGGTGATCTTTTTAAAAAGAAAGAATTTAAAAGGTATGTGTGTTATGAAGAAGGGTCTTTCTGTCCATATTTTTTCTTGCTTTTAAACATAATTTTGGAAAAGGAAGTTGAAACGTCACCTATACCCCAAACTAGATGTTAAAAACCATTGCTAAGTTTTATGTATTTAGGCAAGAAAACATGCAAACTGATCAAAGCAAGAAAACTTGGAATACATAGATACCATCCTCCCTGTGAGTCTTCCCAACAGTTTGAAGGACTTACAGGATATGAATAAAAACTTGGAATGGAACTTGAATAATTTTAAAATAGAAAGGTCAATTATATATATTAATATATTAATAGATATAAACATAGATGTATTTTGCCCTGCTTTTGTTCTCATTTTGGTCTCATTTTGGTCATTCAGGAATTTTGAAGTTGAATATTTTGCCTGCCTTTGACTTATTTGGATCACAGAAACAAACTCATCCATAGAATCTGTGTTTTAAAATTACTGGAAAAATTTTAAATGTGACTATATATTTAAATGTGACTGGGGTTATGTATTTCTACCACTTTTCCCTGTCTTTTCTCCTCTTTCTCCTTCATTACCACAACCATGACGAGGTGTTGGTGAAGCCATGAGGCAGATTGAGGGAGGCACCTCAATAAGGGGCTGTAGAATGATCAACAGGGTGCCCACATTAAGGAATTATAGAAGGACTATGGTGTAACGGGGTTGGGGGGGCGGGGGGCGGTAAGTGAAAGAGCTGGAGGAGACATGAGTCCTGTGTGTTAATAAGGAAATCTCACACATGGCATTGCAACTCTTTTGTGGAAATTCCTCCTGAGTATTTGAAACCAGTAGCTTAGAGCATCCAGCTGGAAGTAAACTGCGCAAACAGTACAGAAATATTTTGGTGACTCCCTTGATTTGCTCAAGTAAAATCAAGTTGAAGCAGCCTTGGTAAATGCCTAGAGATGCCAACTGCAGGTATCTATAGGAGTAATGAGAAAATCTCAGCTCTCTCAGGATACTTTCATGGCTTACATTAAACTAGAAGTCTCTAGAAGCTCAGTCCCATGAGTGGACGTAGGATTCAAAAGATACCACTGAATTCTACCTTCTCACTGCCCTGCCTTCCACGGTTCTGGCTTCCTTCAGGTCCCTTGTGATGATCTGTGTCCAGCAGCGTATCCTCTCAAACTCTAATTGAAAGAGGAAGGTGAGGGAAAGGGAAAGGGGTGTAGTTTTTGTTTACTTCTGTAAGCACTTCTACCAGCCTCTCACACACTGTCAGGGTAGGGCCAGCCCCGAAATCTCTATACATTTCAAGGTCATGGGATAAATGTAACAGCCATGATGAAACAACTCCTTTTGTAGGGAGCCAGCTTGTATGTGTGTATATATATATATATATATATATATATATATATATATATATATATATATATATATATATATATATATATCCTATTTAATCCTCACATTAAGCCGTGAAATAGTGTTATGACTACAGTCTTACAGATGAGAAATCAAGAACTCAGAGCTGATATGCTGTTGCCCAAGTCGTACTGACTAGTAAGTGGTAGAGGTGGGATTTGAAACCTGGTCTGCTAAACTCTGAGGCCCCCCTTCCTTCCTGTACCTCTTCATAACTGGTTCTTTCCTTCCTTCTGTTCTTTCTCCCACTCCCTTCCTCCTTTTCTTCTTCCATTTCTTTCTCCTTCCTCCCATCTTTCCCTTTCTCCTCTGCCCTTCCCTTCTTCCTTCCTCAATTCCTTTTCCTTTCCTTCCTCCCTTTCTTCCTGCTTCCCATTCTTCATTTCTTCCTTTCTTCATTTTACTTCCTTCCTTTTCTCCCTCTTCTTCCTTCCTTATCTTTTTCCCTCCCTCCCTCCCTCCTTCCCTCCTTCCCTTCCCTCCCTCCTTTCTTCCCTCCCTCCCTCTCTTTTTCCTTCTTCCTCTTCTCAAACATATATGTACTGAATTCTTACCAAGGACCAGACACAGTGCTGGTCCATTATAATACTGGTGATAAAACACTCAATAAGATAATATGGACCCTGGATAGATCTTGAGTTCCTATGTGGAGCGGAAAGAAAAGAGTATACAAGAAGATTACAGAATACAAGAAATGCTAAGCTAGGAATAATGGTGTTATCATAGAGAGACACATGGGGGTGAGGTGAGGACTCCTGTAGGAAGAGGTACGATCCGAGTTGATATCTGACAGATGGGTAGGAATCTACGAGGCAGTGATGGGCGGGCGATCTTGGGGCTGACATGGTGGGGGACAGAGCAGCAGTCAAACAGCAAATAACCACATGAAGACTTTGAGCAAGCCGGACTTGGACAACAGACTGGCAAAGCACTAGACTTAACACTTTTAGATCATTCTGGATGCAGTATAGAGAGAACCCGGGTGGAGGTAAAACCGAGAAGATGGATTAGCAGCAATAGTGACCTGGTGTGGGGTGGCAGAAGTATATGGATGTGGGATGGAACTTACACCCCAAATCAGCTCATCAGAGACCTTCCTCTCTTTGGCATAGATTTTGGAGCTTGAGCCAATTAACAGAACCTCCTCCAATATTTAGAGGAATTGGGATCTTCGTCCACGTTACTTAATGAAGAAGAATGGAGGATTATAAATGCAAACATGCACAAAAAGAAGAAAAAGAACACAAGCAATCTTTGCAGCAAGCAGGGATTTATCACTCATTCATAAGGCCTGAGGCAAAGGGCCAGTTTTACAAATGGAATAAACATATGTAGACCAGGCTTTTTTTGTTTTACACTGTTGGCAGGAAAATACTTTGTCTCCCATTTGGTCTTTACATATTTCATAGTGAAATGTGTTGTTTTGATCAATAGATATTTAATTGGAGTTTTATTTTTGAAAAAGAGTCCACTCAGCTTTGGAACTGTGTTGAGCCAGAGCAATGGAATATCCCTATGGTCGCATTCACACTCTGCCTGGAACTAGGAAGAAAGCAAAAACAGAACACACCCTATCTCTAGACGCAGGGACTGTCTCTTTATGAAACACCTGTATTTAGCGTCAGGGGCTGAAAGCATGCCGGATTTTCTTCTACCTCACCTGTGATTCCTCACAGCTCTTTTCCAGGCCTCACCTCATCACGCACACTCCTCACGGTGGAACACCCTGTGATTCAGTCCCTGCACACAAGCGTTCCCACCTACACACGCTCCCTAGAAGACTTGTCTACGTGCAGACAGTGGCTGAGCTGCCTGCCCCGGTCCTTTTCCTTCAAATCTAAGACACATCCTGCAATTTCCAACTTTATACAAAGCTAAACTGATTTTTCCTTGAATAAACTTCTCCCATAGTCTTCTCAGTAAACAGTTGCTCCATTTTTGCATTTACCTGAGTCAGAGGCCTTGGATTCACCTTAGTGTCTCTTGTCTCATATTTTCAGCTCATCTGTCAACTGATCTAGGGTCACACCATGGCTTGCCACATCCATACCTGCACCTTGATCCAGCCCCCCATCATCTCACTGTCTTCTCTCTCAAATTCTTTGTTGCTCTCTAGCTATTGGACTTTGTAGTTTCATCATCTGCAAAATTGCAGTAGTAATAGAATTTACTTAATAAAGTGCACTTTTAACAAGTCATGTAGAATGGCATCCGGTAGCGTGGCATAACTATTGTAATGGCCTGTCATCACTGCTGTCCTTACTATCCTAGTGTGTGGTTTTCATCCTCAAAATAACCTCAGAATGGCTGCTACAACTCCAGCCATCACATCTGCTCTCCTGGCAGCAGGGTGCAGGGAATCCTTTTAAGGACACTGTCTGGAAAAGCCATATTCATGTATATCTCATTGACCGTAAGTGAATCATTTAGTTGGTTCTGGCTAAAAGTTGAATTTCTGTAGCCAAATAGGGCAGAAGGGCAGTTAGTACAACTGACAGTAGCTGTTCAGTGACTAGGAGGCATCTGATATTGTGATGGCATATGATGAGGGTTTTTGACTGGAGATGTCAGGATGGCAGACAAGGCTTCTCTGAGATGTTCACAACTGACCAGAGAAATAGGTGTTTGCTAAGTGAGGTGGGGAGGGTATGAAGGAGACTTCCAGGATGAGGGAGGAACAAATTTAAATGACTGACATGAGAGGGTATAGTAACTATCCATCTTATGCCATCCATCATACGCCGCTCACTGAGAAGTAGGGTAGGCTAGATTCAGTCCTCCACCCGGACTTACCTAGAGGGGGGTGCTACCAGAATCCCCCCTTTCTCACATGAAGGTGCCTAAGAGGAGTGGCCTAAGAGGTCTCCAGTGCTTCAGGAACTTGGGCTGCTGCTGGCACCCTTGGTCTGCATGAGAAGCAGATCTTGATCCTGATGGTTAAAGCAGAGGTGGAGCTGCAGAGACTTGCCTTTGACCCTCAACTCAAGCGTTTCGTGGTGGATGACCTGGCAAGATACTGGCTATTCTAACTGGTATCGATTTCCTCATCTGTGGGTGGTGATGAAATAATATCTAATCCTGAGGTCCACTGTAAGGACCAAATTGTTCCAGATGGTAATGTGCTTAGCCACGTACCTGCTCATTGGGAGTGTTCAGCAGCGTGACTATTCTTACTGTTGCTTTCATCATCATCACTTTCGTCCCCTTCATTCTTTCCTGACTGACACATTCTCAGTCTTTCTATGTTTGAATGGAATGAAGCATCCCATACCCAGCTTTTCCCGGAACTGGGCAAATCTACAGCAAACCACACTTCTTCCTCCTTTCCTCCTTTTCTCCCTCCCTCCCTGCCTGCCTACTTGCTTTCTTTCCTTTCCTAGCTCTCTCTCGCTTCCTCCCTCCTTTCCTCCCTCCCTGTCTCCTCTCTCCCTCTCCCCCTCCCTCTCCCCCTCCC